>JAADXH010000327.1:0-26369 GCA_023337595.1 Globisporangium camurandrum
CCGCCCGGACAACCTGTCGGACGAGCCGTTCCGTGACCTTCTTGGGCCTCCCGGAGCGAGATTTCGCGCTTTCGCCCCTCGCGCCGATTGACACGCGTGACACAGAAGCCACGCTACAACCGACACGAGCTGCGATCGTCTTCATCTTCACTCTTTGCGCGTAGCTCTTGAATCACCCGCACATCGGCCGCCGACAGCTCCTTCGCTCTTCCCAACTTTTTCTGAAATGATTTAAGCACTCGAAAACACGCGGCACGATGGAGTGAACGTGGTGATTATAGATTATCAATATAAACACAATTTTTCGTAGAATTACACATCTAATACCGAAGTTCCGTCACCGGCGAAACTCCCCTTTTCCCTCTGATAATGAGTTTTCTCTTGCAGTGTCGTCAATATTGTGACGTGTTGCGCTGCTGTAGGCTTGTTTTCCTTCTCGTTCTTTGCTCTTTCATTTGAGCCGCTCTGTGTGTTGTTTGACGCAATAGTTTTAGAGAAAAGTTGCAGAACGAGAATTTTCTAAACTTTTGGCGCGCACTTTATATTTGCGACGTGTCCAAAAGCGAGAAGTAAAACACGATAGGAGTCACCCATGCGGCAACACAC
Source organism: Globisporangium camurandrum (assembly GCA_023337595.1). NCBI lineage: Eukaryota > Oomycota > Peronosporomycetes > Pythiales > Pythiaceae > Globisporangium > Globisporangium camurandrum. The sequence goes on from JAADXH010000327.1 coordinate 607, forward strand.
ATGCTACGCAAACTCGTAATTTGCGGATACGGTTTTGTTTCTGGTTGCGAAGAAGCAACCAGAAATGAAAAACGTATCTCATTTCAGCCAGCGAAAAATGAGCGACTAAAACTGCACTCTACAGATGTAACCATCTTAGTATTCAGCTCAGATTACTGTAATACTGTAGAATGCATAGAAATTGCAGCATATCTTCCAGCAATATTGCGAAACTATTTAGCATAAATTTGCAACTCCATTTCAACATGCAAACAGCGACAGGATTGTCTGTAGAAATGTATCAGAAATATCGCAACATGGCTCATGGTAATCATTGCAAAATATTGTTTGAATTACAAGTCAACAAGCATGTTCCATGCCGTGCATTACTCTTTGGATAAATCCACAAACCTGTTTAGGTTGTGCAAAAGCAGCGATAAATGCAAAACATTCAAAATACGCGAATCAGTGTGTCCTTCAATAATATACAACTGTTCAAAAAGAATTGTAGGGATACATACCTTGCAACATATATTTGCATACCGTGCATATTATATTGGGCATTGCAATAACAGCATGCACCCATCGTTGTCACGCAAATCTATCAACATTTGACACGTTGTGTATTCCTAAAACAACTGTGAAAGTTAAACGGAAATTGCTCATTTAAGCTAATGAAAATTGAAACAATGTCCTATTATCGCGCATAAAACAGTAGGTTGCGCTATTTGAATATTGTTGTGAAACTATTGAAGTTACACAATGTTTCCATCCAGAAGATGAGAAAATGGTAAGTGCAATGTAAAGGCACTTGCACACTTGTTTATTTTTGTGGTAGTTGCATGCCAGGCTCAAACCGCAAATATCAGCAAAAGTAGATAAACGGTCATAGCACCAAAAATGAAAGTACTTTAATAACTCCTTTGTAGAAATTGTCATAAATGACAACATTTACATTGTATCAATTCGACATCGACGTGCATCGATACAGGGGCTTGTTTGCAAGTATGTTGAATTTACTTTCTTAAGAGAGCGAAACGAGAGACGGCATGCCCCCATTTCAGCAACGCACATGCTGGACAAACGTAGTTTTAGGTGGGGCGAAAAATGAGTATCTAAGCAGCAGCTAAAAACGATAAGTTTGGTAGCAAATATATCACAATTTTTCATGGCTTATTACTGCTACTGTATATACCATATGAAAGTAGGCGAACAGGCTGGGGGATTTGAAAGAGAGAAAGCGAAACGAACAAAAGTGCGAAGAATGACCGCACGATAGCCAGACTGTGATTCGGTAATATAGTTGCGGTAAAATCAGCTATTTTAATGAAACACATAATACTTTCGGTTGCGAGAAAGCAATTGAAAGCGAGAAAATAGTTACAATGTATCATATTTACAGCTGTTTTGCGTGGTACATATACTTGCTTTCAGGTGCTTTCACGCATCACGCAGAAATAGTCTCACAGCGATTACAACATGCACACGTCTTTGCTGCACACAAACTTGCAACATGCATCCCAGTGCTGTTACAAACTTGTTTGGCTTGCAAGCTAACCAACGAAGGCCAAGAAACGTAAGAACTATATAACCTACAGGATACACGTACATATTGACTTTTCGTTTGCAGACAGCAAACAAACCATAAAAACACATGAATACCAAATCAAGTGCACTATACATTTGTTGAGACGAAATTTGTACTCAAATAAAATGGTTGTCACCATATCTTATGTAAAGAGTAACGTGTTCACACAACAACACAAATGCTGGAATATTCACGACGAACTGCAGGTTAGCGCGCCAGTCGGGCGGCTAAAAGTATCAGATTCGAAAGAAATATTGTGCAAGCAATTGAAAGTGTCTACATTGCTAACGAACTGTCGGTCAGCGCATTACTCACTGTACGTGTATTTGAGCTTGTGCTGTGAAGTTAAAAAAGTAAAGTGATACCTGCAAACGTAAACAAATCATTTCCGTCACAAGTGAGTGTGATTTTATGTTGTGGCTGTTTAAAAGCAAGTATTCGCGATTACAGCAAGAACAAAGCGTTGTACAGATGACTAAATGCAACTATTACATTACCGTGCCTCGAAGTTTGTTGTTATTTCACGTTTACCTCATTTTGTTGTGAATTTAATTAGTTGCTGTATTGTTTGCACAACGATGGCGTACAATTGAAATATATCTGCAACCGTTTTGCCAATTGAAATATTTATGATACCGTTTTGCCACAATTGCATAGTTGAGCACAAATATGTTCATCAAGTGTCAATTCATACTTTTTGCAACATGACTGTATTAAGTAATGCATTTTTTAATATGAAAGCTATGTTTACTCCACTAGAGGAAACCCCTAACTATAGTAAGCTAATTATCGGGACTCTCTTAACGCACTTGTACCTATTTGCAAGCGCGATCACATTTCTCTACTGGTTTTAATGATGAATTATTCGGTATATTATGTGTAATGACTTTATATGTTGTACAATAATTGGACGTATGGTCGTGTGGCGTACTTTTGGTATGGATAGTCTGTGTTTAGCGTAGTTGGTGTTCATTTGATGATGCTAAGACAAAGCGTGACTGCAACAAGCGTATGGCATACATGAACTCAGCGTAGAACTTGTCAACATGTTTACAGCATGAAATGCAATTATTTATTCGATACAGATAATAGATGAATCGTTTCACCTCGATACAGTATTTGATCACAAATTTCGTATTATAGCCAGCAAAGAGAGATATTTACTGAAATACTGCGTCAGTCTAGCTGTTTCGTCGTATATCTTGATTAATAAAAGCAAATCACTGCGTCTGTCTACTACACCAGTCTAGAATTCAAACAATATGCCACTTTAATCCACTAGGCAATCAGCCGTTCGTGTTTTCGATGCTGACTTACCGTTTCACCAGCAAATAGATATTTGCGAATTCAGAATATATATAGTCAATCGTTGCCTCATATTTGCTACCCATGTATTTCGTTCGACGAGTTGTTCAAAAACGAATGAGAAATGTATCGTCAAACGTCGACCGTGATGTTATCGCGTATACGTCGCTTCAGCTCAATATTATTTAATCCATACCCGAGAGAACGCGTTTCGCAAACATACAAATGCCATCTACTTTGGCCAAACTGTCTGCATTCTCGCCATAATATTTTTACAATATACGTTCAAGATTTGGCGCACAATAGCAAAATGATTTGGCACGTAATTGCAACAATCATCACAGGAGTGATTTAAAAATATGCGTTGAGGAGCGGTTGTTTTAGTCCGATGTTTGCCAAAAACCTTGTTTTGTAGCCGACGCAATGGAGATGTTTTTAATTGGTCAATTGACTAGCTAATCAGAGTACCGTAATTTACGTTTTTGCATTTAGGCTTCATTAACACTAATGCATGTGTGCTGGTAGCACTCCAGGCATTAAGAATATAGGTAATTCTAGAAGACAAATTCAGACATAGGTATTACATATATGCGAGTGAGTTTATAGAAGGCCAAGAAGCAATATCACTCATAAACAGACGCCGTTGTCAATATAACACGCGGTGGTACGTTCTTTATGCGTGAGGTCGATCGTATATGGTATATTCTTAAGTACGACAAAGCTCTTATACGTTCGAAACGACTGAATAAAAATACGCAGCGTAATTGCATGAGTCTATGCACTACGCCTTTTGATGGCATAACAAGCTCGTTTTTATATGACGATCAGTGACTACACCAAGTGGCAAACTTGGTTGTAAGCATATCTTAGATCAATTACAAGCAGTGAGGTAGTAATCACTTGCGAAAATACATGAGTCGAAACATGGCAAAACGTTCTAGGTTATTTAGATCGGCGACTTTTTATTCCACTAGACATTACAGCAGCCCGAAACCATGAGCCATGTATTGAGTACTCGCACGTTGCATTTTGTGCCGAAACCTGCTAAAATTAATGCAATATATATACTGGTTTACCGACTTCCTTTTGTTCCTCCAGACGTTTTGCTGCTGCAGACACCACGTTAAAATCCAATCAAAATGGTGAACTGGAAATTACTTGCTGGTGCAGACACAACAGCAAATAATATTAAAGAAGCCTTCACAGATTCGATTCTTGATTGTTGATCGCCTCTTTTACACACGCGACGAGCATTTGGGTTGTTTGCTGGTCATGTGTCTAGAGCAACAAAAGGAAGTCGGTAATATACGTTTGCAATATTGACTTCCATCTAATCAAGCTTTTGTTCTACTATACGACGTATATCTACGTGAATCACGTTAGGAGGCATGCTTTAGCGTTCGTGACATTCCTGGTAGCGATCCGATGCTCATGGTTAGGGTGTGTGGTTAACTAATACAATTTGAGTAATAATCATCCCCGTAGCAAACTAAGTACATGCTTTAAATACATGACAATTTTAGTTAAAATAAGATACTATAAAAAAGTCGAACAAATTGGCACTAACATAGCCAGTGTACCTGTACAAATACTGAATCGTTGTCGTTTTTGTACAAACAAGTAAATACCAACAATTTTTACTGCTATATTGCAGTTTTGTCGGTTGTTGTCATCAGTAGAACAATACCGTGCAGGTATTGCAGAAGCAATATCATTCGTGCAATAATACTCCTAGCTTCAATATTTTACAACTCGTACAAATGAAAAGAATAAAACTGTGCGGCTACTGTTGCGATATATTAGCTACGCGATTATAGTTGTAACCAGGCAAGCCCGAGTTACGCAGCACAGTCGAGAGGAAGCGAATAGTGTTTCGTAGGAAGCAAAGTCCGAAAGTGTTTTGAATGATTGGGTTCGGTGTTTGTGCACTTCTAGCACAAACAGCTAACTTCCTAGTTTTAGTATGTTTAATACTAAAGCTAAATCTATTCTAAATGAATGGTCCTGCTAACTTCTAAATTGTTGACTGTCTAATTGGTTTAAATGTCGACCTATCTTGTATATATGACCAATTATATAGCAGCTTGACAAAGCTGACTTTAAATGTATTGCGAGAATAGAATTCCGCAGCGCTGAGTTATTAAATGTAACCAGCGCGTGTAACCCCGTTACAATAGTATTCCTGGCACTTATTCCGATTCACAATAAACGACTCAAACTATACTTCACTCAAAACGTGTGCTGTTTCAGCAGAGTATAGAGCTCGGAAAACTCCCACTTCAGTGGTTGTAGTCCTCTTCTCTTTAAGTACTGAAACTGTTGTTTTTGGTGAACGAATCAAGCTTTTTGTTTGTGACTAAATATTCCTTTGTGCTATGATCTTTAGAGGGACACAAAGATGTTCACAGTATTTAATCAATGTAAGCAGAGCTCGCGTATATATTTGGGGTTTGTTGATTGTGTACGAACTAACCCTACCACGGCAAAGATAAAAAGCCCGGCAGCTACAATAATATCGTCGCATATGCGACTTGGTTTTAATTTGATCGACGTGACTCGGAGCGGCAGGCTGACACTTCACGGTACCTCTCTCAGATTTATACGAATTTTTGCACTTAAACGAGATTGGTGATTTTTTGGCGAACCCTCCTTACCACAACAAAATAAAAGTTCACCTGCTGTTGTTGTCAAAATTTTGATTGGTTATTTGTATGAGCAATGCAATTTGGAGTGGCTGGTGGACACTTACGTACTTTATCGGACCTAAACTCTACAAAAATCGTTATTGTATTCTGGATGGAAACTCTCGAACTACTTGATGTATATGATAAAACATGTTGGTAATAGTACAGTATACTTACTTCAAGTAACACTTGACCTAATCAAAATTAATATTTTTGATGTTTGCCAATGTTGTTACACGTTTTGGAGTATCCAGTGTACATGTTGGTTTCGGTATTGTATACTTATTTTAAGTCACAGCAGACCTTTCAAACTCTACAGTTTTGATTTTTAACCAATGTTGTTACATGTTTCGACGTATCCAGTGCACATGTTGGTTTATGTTGTGAATATCGATATGTGATGTGTCTATTTGTGCATTTACATAGCAGTTTTGTTCTATGAACGGGAATTCTACAGTGATGGCTATACATCACTGTAGTATTATACGCTATGTAATATGTGTTAGGAGACGTGGTTTACTACGTATGTGTAAACATATTACTTTTATATGTAAATGTTCTCATATTTTGACCGCTTTAACAAATAATGTTATCACACATTCATAAAGTGTCTGCTAGCGCAAAACCTAGGACCAAGCATATACAAAAAGACCTTTAAGTGTGGCCTTCTCGGCTAGTCTATATACGTACAGTTAAGTAGTTCGTCACTAAACTCGCGTCACGCACCAACTATAAATAATTTGAGGTAGTTTTGACTACACATGATATATAACTCATGCGAGCACCCAAACCAATTTTACCATTTCAATACGAGCTGAAACAGGGGAAAGAGATATTAAAGCACAGGGTGAAGAGGAGCAAACAGAGAAACGAAAGAACAAAGTACGATTGAGAGAGAGTGTGTGTGTGTGTGAGAGAGAGAGTGCGAGAGATAGGGAGATAGAGAGTGTGTGTGTGAGAGAGAGATACAGAAAATATAGTGAGAGAAACGGGTGGCTCAAAGCTGTGAATGATCGTTTGCACAGGTGTTGTAATCCAGCATGTGCAAGTTAGCTCTGCGAAGCGGGAATGAGTGACTCGTATGTTATATTGTTGAATGAGTTAAAACTCTCGTTTGTTCGAAACGATAAAATTACAATAAGCGACGTGATTAACTAATTCATTTGTGTATGACGATCAGTGAATATATCAAGTGGAAAACTGAGTTGGTGGTATATGCTATGTGGATTGCAAACTGCGAGACGGTAATCTCTTAGTAAAACAATTTAGTCGGATCATGACAAACACCTTAGTTCATTCAGATCATCGACTGTCTATCCAACTGATATGTATAGTAGGCCGAAACCATAAGCCATGTATTTAGAACTCGCACGTTGCATTTTACGCCGAAAGTCGCTAAAATGAGCTCAATAAATACTGGTATAATGAACGTTTGCGATACCAACCTCCATCGAATCTAACTTTTAACCTACTACACGACATATATCTACGCGAATCACTAGGAGGGGCTTGCTATAGCGTTTGTGACATTGCTGATTGCCACTGTCCAATACGGAAGGTCCTCATGGTTAGGATGTGAGGATACGCTTTTTCAATGTGAGTAATATACAACCGTGATGCATCTAGATACTTGCTCAAAATGACAATTTTTTAAATCAAAAACAGGAAATTCTATGTTTGAATTACTTGTGTAAATACTGATTCATTGTCGTTAAGTGTGTACACACACTTCCAGATTACATGTAAAAATACATATTTACTGTCTTTCTAGTGTATTATCATTGTGCAATATTATTCACTAGCTCCAATTATTTGCAAGCTCCACTTCTGTGAATACTTGTTAAGCATTTCTTGTTCTAGGAACAGTCTATATATATATGTTGTCAGATTACTCCTCCCTTAGTTTTTCTGATTCACCGGAGTCCTCTCAAGCTATATTTAATAAAGTAGTTTCTCGTCTCAACAAGGAATCAGATCGTGGATGCACTATTGAGATCGATTTATCTTGAGATCACTATTCCTTAAGCGGACTTTGTTGAGTCAGGACTGATCACTGTCCTGTATTCTCAGCCAAAAACAGCTGACTTGGTTTGCCATCTTGCCAACATCCCAGCGCATATTTCGTCATCAAAAGCAATCGAATCCGACGGCTGAGAAAGCGACGAGCAACGACAACGACGACACGTACGCGCGGAAGCGAGCCGAGGTACGAACTCGCCCACTTGCGCGTCTGCTTGCGCACTGTTTGTGTTTGCTATGCATGTACATATATGTGTGTGTGTGCGAAAGCTGCAAGCACATGCCAGCAGCAGCTACAGCTACAGCGGTGACAAGTGACAACACACTCGACAACCAGTCCACATACCAAATGACCGACGCAGTTGTACACGCAGCAAATTGAACACCTTGCAACGCCGTTTTGTGCTCGTGCTCTCGCGCGCTTTGATTGTCGACACACACACTATCGGACACTCGCTCGTCTGCTTTCCTCGTCACGTCTACTGCACACTTGCGAACCTGCCGCCAGCGTCACCCATCCACACAAACGAGAAACACCCACTCGCCCTCCTCAGCTCACTTCAGCTCGCACCCCCTTTGCTCATGGTAGCACGCGTCCATTGAACGCCTCTCCGACCCTCCAGATGACGCAGTCGCTTGACTGTGAACCTTGCGCAGTTGCTACACATGTTGCCGTCCGCCAGCGATTGCTTTTTTTTCCACGGCAGTTGCCTTCGTGTCGCCACCGCCGCTATCGTTATCATTGCTGTCGCCGTGCAGCGATCGCTGCGACTGCTGCTTTGTTTGCCTCTGATGCCACTGCAGCGACGTCCTTGCCGTTCGCGATTGCTTACTCGTCCTACTCCTTCTTGCTTTGTTTGATGCCCTTTATGCCAACAGACCCACACGGATCCGCTGTCTTCTTTCATTCCCGGCCTTTCGAGCCCCCTTGCCCATCACCGCCCCTCCCCCCCGCGCCTTTAGCCGCCTGTACGTGATTGCAACAAGCGCAATGACGAACAACGACAACAACTACAAGCGCCGCTTTGACGACAGCGCAACAACCGCATTTGATGGCAACCCGAAGCGATCGCGCGCTGCGGAACCCCAGACGCGGGTACAGTGCTGTCTCTCTGCCTCTACAATCGCTCCACTTGCGCTCTAACGCGCCGTCGTCCTCCTCCGTTGACCGCCTGCAGGTCGTATTCGTACGTGGGTTGCCGGACGATTGCCTCGAAAGCGAGTTGTTGGCGCTCTGCTGTCCATTCGCAGTTGTCGAAAAGTGCGTCCTCGTACCCCAGAAGCGCCAAGCGTTCGTCCAGCTCCCGGACGCAACCGCGGCAATCAACCTCATTGCGTTCTACCAGACGCGCGACGCGCTGATTCGTGGCAAGAAGATCTTCTTTGACCACTCGAGTCGAAATGAACTCACGATCCGACCCGGTGGCGTCGACACGCGCGTCGTGCCGCACTATCAACAGACGCATGTGCAGACAGCAGCAGCCGCCGCCGCAGAGGCGTTTGTACCAGCGCAACAGCAGCAGCAACCGCCACCACAACAGCAGTTGCCGTATGCGTACGTCCCGAGTCTGAATCCGCAGCTTCAGCAGCCGCAACAACAGCAAACGTTTGCGTCCGTCCAGCAGCCGACGACGCAACAGCCGCCACAATTCTACGCCGAGTTACCAGGTTTGCGCTTTCTGGACGCTCTACACACTACAGAGCGTCTCGCTTCTCCTAACTCAACTCACCGCGTCTCTCTATGTCTCTCTTCTTATCGTACACAGTCGCCCATACGCTGCTGCCACCGCAGCAGCAGCAGCAGCAACACGTCGATCCGCACATTGGGCGGGGGAACCCGGGCCAGCCAAACACGATCCTCATGATCACGGTCAGTAAGATCGAGTACGACGTGACGGTCGACGTCCTCCACCAGGTGTTTCAAAAGTTTGGGACAGTCGATAAGATCGTGACGTTCTGGAAGAGCGACGCGTTCAAAGCGCTCGTCCAGATGGCGACGATCCCACAGGCGATCGCTGCACAAGCTGCGCTCGACGGCCGCGACATCTACACGGGCTGCAATACGCTCGGCGTCGCGTTCTCGCGCCATGCGGAGCTCCGCGTGCGTTTCAACAACGAACGCTCGCGGGACTTTACGAACCCGAACTTACCGAGCGGCGATGCGCCAGACGACGACGTGAATGGATACGACGACCACGAGGCCGCAGGTGGAGGCAATGGTGATCGCTATGGACGGAGTAACAGCACTCGCGACACCAGCAGTCGGCCACGCAGTGGCTACAACCACAACAACAACAACAAGAGCTCTCGCTCGGACGCGCGTTTTGACGACGATGCACATCGACGATCGTCGCGCGTCGACGCAGACAATGCGAGTCGCGAGCGTTTGCGCGACAGTCGCTACAATGGCCCAACGTCGTCGGCTGCTGGACCGTTGCCGAGTCACTCGACCGCACGGTCGTTGCGAACGAAGGACCACATCTCGACAGTCCTCATCTGTAGCAACTTGGACCGCCGCCTCGTCGTACGTGTGTGTTGCTTTCTCTCTCTCTTTCTCTCTCTCTCTCTTTCTGTGTTTTGCTGTATCGTAATGACCTACGCTTATGTTCCATTGAATAGAAACCCGACCGGTTGTTTACGTTCTTTGGTTGCTACGGCGACGTCGAGCGCATCAAGATCATGTTTCGGAAGCAGGACACGGCGCTGATTCAATTTACCGACGCTGTCCACGTGCGTTTGAATGTGTCGCTTGCTGGTGTGTACGCACACGGTTCAACTGACTCTCTTTTCATCTCCTGCAGGCAACGTCGGCGCTCGATCACCTCGACGGTGTCGAAGTGTTTGGTCGGAAGCTCCGGATCGACTACTCAAAGCACACGATCGTGTCGATGCCACGCGGACAGGTCGATCAGTTTGAACTCGACAATACGAAAGACTATGCGAATTCGCCATTGCATCGATATCGCCGGCGGAGTACGACCGAAGCCGTTGCGCCCGTGCCGCTACTCCACATCTCGGGCATCCCCCACGAACTCCAACAGAGTCAGACTGCGCTGATCGATCTGTTTGCGCAGTACGGATTCGTCAAGAGTTTCCACTACCTCCAAAAGAGCTGCAAGATGGCGTTGATCGAGATGGGTTCGCTCGACGAAGCCGTGATCGCGCTCGTGAGCATCGATAACCTCACGTACCCGGACTCGCACATGCGCGTGTCGTTTTCGAAAAACCTCCAGTTTGCCGACACGATGCCACCGCCACCGGGCGCAGTTGTGTCAGACGACGATCGGAGTGACACGAATCGCCGAGGAGCGTCGTCGACGGGTCGACTGCGCGATCGAAGCCGCAGTCGCAATCGTCGGAGTCGCGAGCGCGACGATCGGAGTCGTGACCGTAGCCGCGATCGGAGTCGGGATCGCCCCTTCAGCAGCAACAGCAACAGCAATCGTCCGAGCGGCCGTGGCAGCAGCAGCGACTATCGTGGCGGTGGTCGTAGCAGCAACGACAGTCGGGATCGGAGCTACCCGCGCGATCGCGACGCCCGTAGCAGTGGGAACAGCGCTACTGGTCGCAATGCTGCTGCTGGCGACGCGTACCGCCGTGCGCCATTGTCGCGCTACTAAGTGACGCTTGGCACTTGCCTCTCTCTCTTGCCGTCTGTGGCGCGCGCGGACGCGTCTTTTTCACCTCCTTGTATCTTTCATCTTCTACTTGCCCTTGCTTCGTAGTCCTTTAGTCCTTCGCTGTCGCGTCGTGCACTTTCATAAGAGACAAACACACACAACGTGTTCCTTCCTTCCTTCCTTCTGTCCTACTTTTCCTATGTTTTGTTCACCCCCACAAGCCATATAACCAGCAACGCCACTGCTTCCTTAGCATTACATTATCACATTATCATAGACCATTGTTAGATCGTACACCTGACATCGCTACTGTTTGTTCTACTGCAGATCCTGTCGCTCGATGCAGTTGGTGTTGCGCCAGCGACGCTGCAGCCAAGGGCGAGCAGCTCACGATCACCGCCTGCTCCGGTTCGTTCTGACTACGCGCATCAGTTGTTACGGACGACGGAGTCAACAGTTCATTGCCACGCTGTTCGCGCTGTCGCTTCTTCTTCTTCTCCACGCGACGGACCATGTCTTTGTCCATGTGCAAGACGTTCCAGCAGATCTTCGCGTGTGTTTCATCCGGGTACGTCCGTGGGCGAATGCACACAGGTCGTTGACAGCAGCTGCAGTAATGCGACGAGTTGTGCCGCAAGCCGCGATAGTAGCAGACCGAGCAGCGCGCATAGCGCTTGTCGCGGCCGCAGCTGCCGTACAAGAGTGGCCGTCCGTCGGGATCCACGTGCGTTTGTTGTTCGTGACTCGCATGCTGCGGGTTCTTCTCGAACGGTTGGAGTTCACGGAGCGTGTGACCGTCAAAGCTCCAGAGCGCGTTCAGTGCGTCGTTGCTGCCTGCAGCGCTGCTGCTCGGTGTCATATTGTCGTCGTCGTCGTCGTCGTCGTCGATGAGCAGACTCGCTGCAGTGACGGAGGTGCTGCTAGCGTTGCTGTGTCGTTGCTGGAAGCGCTCGACGGTCGTCGGGTGCGTCACACCTGGTGCTGCGTCTGCGAGCGACAGTGCCGCTGGCTGGTCACGCGATGTGTTTGCGCCAGTAGCATTCGTATGTGCAGTCGCGTTGTCTACATCCACCAATGCGCAAGGACTTAGTTCTACTGCGTGCAACACTGCAGCGAGCACAGGTGGGAGACAACCATATATGACGTACGCGATTGCAGCTTTGCAAGTGCAAAGATGCGTTCCATGCGCTGCGGATCGAGGTTGTACGCCTACCATTGAAGTGCGAATGCATACACAGTCAGAACGATACGGCAGCAGGAGCGGAGCGGCAAGTGCAGAGTGCTGTCGGCGAGCCATGACAGCTTCAAAAATGCGCTTGAATGCGTAGCAAGCGGCTGCATGACCAATTGATAAGCACATCATATGCAGACGCACGTCGGCGACCACGTTGACGAGCTCGTCGTCGTCCATGCTGCGTAGGAACTTGGCAAGCGACGGTCCTGCCCCCATGATGGTGTTGTTGTCGATACACACAAAATGTCGTCAATATGGATATATTTTGGTGCAGAAATTTTGATTCATCAAGTGTTTAGTTTAATCAAAAGTGGGTAGAATCAGAAGGCTAATTCTATTTACATTTTGATCAAAGTATGCTCTTGATGAATCAGACCGAACGTGCAAAGAGCATTCTACTCATGCGATGTTACAGAATTCCTGTTTTCCATAATACAGTTTTGCTCAGACTCCAGCTTGTCCAGGCTGAAGGTAGCACAGTACTGTCCAGCACAACCTTTACTGACTGCACTTGCAGTATTGTCAACAGCGTGCATCGCCCGATATTATCGCGATCACCAGACTGCGTGTTTAGCTTGAGCCACCTGGCAATGCCGCACCGCAAAAGTACTCTGAATGTTCTTGTCAATACAAGGCCACCAGCAGCATCCAATTGCAACACCAGCTTGTAGGATGAGGACATCGGACATCGGACAAAACAACGACGCCACGCGCGATCCAGCGACGCTGGCTATTTCAAGCATTGCACTGTATTTTATTGCTGACGTGATGTTGAACAAGTACGCACACATCGAAATGGGCAAACAACAACAACACATCAATCGATCACCTCTCAGTCCATTCCACGATTTACGTCTGACCATCCGCCTGTCCGTCCGACCACAACGTGGACGACGTGACGCGATTCGATGCCTGCCGCCACGCTCGCCGCTGCAACGCCGCAACTCGCAATTGTCGGACCTACGCGCGTCGGCAAGCGCACACTCGCACTCGCGCTCGGCGCCACGCCTGGCGCAAGTCGGCACGACGCCTTTTCGTGGCGCGGGTTGCCATTGTGCGTGACAAGCAAGCCACAGCAACTCGCTCACCTCGTCAACAACAACAACGATAGCAGTAGCGTTGCCATCGTCGTCGTGTTTGATCTCACGTGCAAAGCGTCCTTTGACGCTGCACTCACGCAGTGGTCGTTCGTGACACGAGCTAGCAGCAGCAACAGCATGGCGCGCGCTGTGCTTGTCGGAACGAAACTCGACTTACCGCACGACCGCGAGGTCTCTGACGCGGACACAGTGCTCGCAGCCGAGACGCACTTTGGTGGCGCGTACGTCGAAGTGAGCGCTGTGCAGTCACCATTCACTGGCGTCAATGACGTCGAGCGCTTGCTCTGCGCGTGGACAAGCAGCAACAGCACCTCCAAGTTGCGTCGTACGACCAGCAAGAGCGACAACGCTGCAATTGCATCAGCGCTGTCCCTGCCACAAACCATAACGTTGTCGTCCAAGCGCCGCCCGCGCGTCCACGCGAGCGTGTGGCTGTACGATCCAACCGAGGACGAGCACGACGGCCATCACGCACACGCGCCTGTGGACGTCAAGCTTCAGCCGATTGCACGCGCACTGTTTGCAATCCGTGGTGCTGCGCAGGACAAACTCCAAGCTGCTGCGAAAGTGCGCGACCGCGAAGCCAGCAAACTCTTCCAGCGGAGCAGATACTACGGCCCAACGGAGAGCAGTCGACACATGCGATGGCACGAGGAGCAGAAGCGAATTGCTGCTGCGACCAAGCAGCCGCTGATAGTACGAAACGATCGACCGCGCAGCGCAAACCACAGCGTCGACGTTGCGCGTGCGCACGCACAGCTCGCGACCAAGTCGTTCGTGCAGCCGACCGAGTTGCTGCGGCAGCGGACGCTCGAGCTGTTGGCGAAGCGCGCATTGCGTGCAACATCGCGTGCCACAGCAGCAGGACCCGCAACGAGTCGCACTGCGCGGTCATTGCAGCTGCCGCCGCCACCGCTGCAACAGCGCACACCAAAACAGCTTCCAGCGTCAGCGCTACAGCCACAAGCGCGCACACAGAAGCTTCGCGCACCGTCGTCAGCGCCACTGCGGTCCGTGCCAGAGGAAGCGCGGTGTGACAATGACGATGCTGCAGCAGTTGCCAGTCAGTGCTGTGCGTCTACAGTGTTGCTGGATGATGACGCAGTGGACGATGAGCCGCCAGTGGAGACGACGTCGACCGACTGGGCGATCGACAGCAGCGCTTCGTCGGACGACGACTGCGACGTCGTGTGTCCATTGCCAGTGCCTCCGCCGCTTGTGACGTCAACTTCAAAGCGCTGTCCATCACTCGGTGCTGCTGATGTTGCTATTGCTGCTGAGGAGCACGAACCACTTGTAGCTGCTGCGATGCCGACAACAACAGTCGACAGTGTGAACGATGTTGTTGACGAGTGCACGACCACGCGTGATGTCATTGCGACGCCGCAGTCGTCAGTAGTTGCTGTCGCGACTGCGGATGCTGTCGTCGCCACTGATGCATTCGACTGTTGCGCCGACATTGACGACATGCTTGACTACTTTGATGGCGTGACGCTCCCGCTCTAATGGACACCGCAACGATTCCACTGCTGTACGCCGTCGTACAAGCAACTGTCGTTTAGCCGAAAGAGCACGAGATGCAACGAACAAGATGCAGCGCATGCATTGTACCATACAAATACCAAGTCCATTACAGCCAACCATCACTCTCGATCCACATGCAAAATTGTCACGCACTCTCTGTCTCTCTTTCTCTCTTTCTCTCTCGCTCACACAGACACACGGACTCGTAGTGACTACACGGCTGCAGTCACAGGAACGCCATGGCGTATTCAGAACACGATCTTGCCGCCCGTGATCGTCTCGAACCAGAGCGCGAGGTCGCACACGAGCGAGTACGTCGGGTAGACAAAAGTTGCTGGTTTGTTGCCTTCGAATTTAAAGTGCCCGAGCCACGCGCAAAAGTAGCCTGCAAAGAGCGCAACAACTGCTGCACGGAGACTCCCACCGAGAAACTTCGTCGTCAAGAAGAACACGACAAGCACAACAGCGCCTTCTGCGAGCCCCGTGTCGTGGTGCCGGAACAGTGCGCACGCCAATTGGCCGCACTTGACTACAGTACGCAGAGCATATACGCGATCAGTGCCATACAGCACGTAGGAGGTTGCAATACATACAAAAGCTAGAGAGCAAGCGACGTACGTGCGAGGACGCCGCTGCCAAGCAATTCGGGGTTCGCGAGCACAATGAACATCACGATCGTCGTGCCAATGACGTGGAGGGTCACGGACGTCTCGTTCCGGTGGTCATTCATGCTGCAAACATGGAAGTGACAAGCAACAGTATCAGTCCACTGCCACACGAGTACAAACCACAACATGGCTGCCATGCACACTCACTAGCGCGGACGGAACGACGCTAGGTCGGCGTATGGCTTCTGTGACGACGACGGGTGCTGCTGCAGCGACGACGCGAGGTCAAGCAGCTGCGGCGTCGCGTACGTCAGCAGCGCTGTGAGCGCAAAGACGACGAGCCACTGCGGCCGGAGGAACAGCGTGTTTGCAGCAGCAGCTGGTGACTTGGCCATGGTCGCAAATGGTAGAATGCGTTGTGCGTTGTGCGTTGTGTGCGGAGTTGGTGTCGCGACGAGGCTGCAAATTAGCGAATGACTGCGCCGATATCGTGCACGTTGTGACAGTTGAACTTCATGTCTTCGACAGCAAAATACCGGTACAATACTGATTAAATTGATTGCAAAGGAGTGATTGGCAACGAACGACAAAAACACTTTTTTTGAACAACGATACTGACAATGCTGCTGCGGCCATTGCGACGACTGCGCGCTGCTACTGCTGCCATTGCTGTGCCGCTGCACCACTGTCGTCTGCTCTCGACCGCACGCTCGCTCAGTGCAGCAGAAAGCGACACGATCTTTGCATTGTCATCAGCTGAGGGCAAGGCCGGCGTCGCAGTGATCCGTATCTCGGGCGAGAACGCCGAACCGTGTCTCCGCGCACTCAGCAAGACCGATGCGCTCCCACCGCCACGCGCGTACGTGCTGCTCGCTTTGTGCACACACACGCTATGCTTCGTGTATATACTAACGCTCATGCATATTGTGGTATGTGTCGTACGAACAGCGCAGCGTTCCGGAAGCTGTACCACCCGATTTCGCGCGAGCACTTGGACGACGCACTCGCGATCCGATTCCCACAGCCACGCAGGTACTTGCAACAGCTTCTGGCTCTGCTCTCTGCCTATTATACCCACACTCGGACCACATGCGCCGTGTACAACCCACTCACTCACGTATGCTTCCGCTGCCGCTGTAACCAGCTTCACTGGCGAAGACGTCGTCGAGCTCCATGTCCACGGCAGCGTCGCTGTCGTGTCTGGCGTCCTCGAAGCACTAAGCTACATCCCCGTACGTCTGCTTGTGGCATTCCTATGCGCGTGTACACTGCGCAGTGCGCTCTATATCGTATTGACAACCGCTCAACGACCAGCATTGCCGTGCAGCCGAGCCAGGCGAGTTCACGGAGCGTGCGTTTGAGAACAACAAGATCGATCTGGTGCAAGTCGAAGGTCTCGCAGACTTGCTGAGTGCGGAGACCGAAGCGCAACGCGCGCAGGCACTGCGACAGCTCTCCGGTGATGTTGGGGACGTCTACGAACAATGGCGCACGGACCTCGTGCGATGCCTCGCATACACGGAAGCAATGATCGACTTTGGCGACGACGAGGACGACGTCACTGATGCGTCGTACGACGCTGCGATCGATCGGTACGACGACCGCACGCGCGACTGCGCATCTTGAGGCGATACACTCACATACGCTCTCACGTCCCTCTCCGTAGCGTCCGAACACTCGCACAGTCGATCCAGTTGCACCTCGCAGACGGTCGGAAAGGCGAGATCTTGCGCAGCGGTGTGCAGGTTGCGATCCTCGGTCCGCCGAACGCCGGCAAGAGCAGCTTGCTGAACATCCTCGCACGTCGCCCAGCTGCGATTGTCTCGTCGATCGCCGGCACGACGCGCGACGTCGTCCAAGTGCCACTGAACATTGCAGGATTTCCAGTCGTCGTAAGCGACACGGCCGGTTTGCGTGCGTCGGACGACGCCATTGAGCAAGAGGGCGTGTTGCGCGCGCAGCAATGCGGCGCTGTCGCAGACATTCGCGTCGTGATGCTCGATATCCAAGTACGTTATGCGTCGCTACTGACTACTGGCAACAGGCTCGACGAGCCACACAGTCACTGACACTGTCATGCTCTCTACAGCACGCAGCGTTGTTGCACTCGGATGAGTATGCGCCGTACATTAGCAAGGGCGACGACGCACTCGTCGTGCTCAACAAGAGCGACCAGACAGATCCAGCACAGGTCCAAACGGTCGTCGCAGCCCTCGCAGCGCGCGAACCGCAGCTCCCGCAAAGCCACATCCACGTGCTCTCGTGCGTCGACGGCGACGGCATCGACGCGCTGATCGAGCAGCTCGCGACGGTCGTCAAGCAGCGCCTGCAGCAATCGACTGGCAGTGCCACAAGTGGCGCGATCATCACGCGCGAGCGCCATCGGCAGTGCCTCGTTGCGTGCGTGGAGAGTCTCGATGCGTTCTTAGCGAATCCGTATGAGAGCGAACTTGCGGCCGAGGACTTGCGCCGCGCAGTCGGTGCGATCGGTCGCATCCTGGGTCGCGTCGATGTTGAAGATGTCCTCGATGTGTTGTTTGCAGACTTTTGTATCGGAAAGTAGACTCGTAAACAAGTGGTACAATAGAGTGACGAGTCGGTCGGATGGTCGTTTGTTAGTACCTGCGTCATTCCTATACGTCCTGTCTAAAGCAGCAGTAGCAAAATGATCGAGCTCACCGTGTGCGAGGTGTACGCCAACGAAGTCGCAGCGATACACCCGCACAGCGACGCATCGCTTGACCTGACTGAGTTGCAGGCGTGCCATGTGTCGAGTGCTGAGCATCGCGACTCGGGCCGCACAAGCTGCTCTCGTGCAGCACGCGTGCTCCAGCCAGACTACCTCCCAGTGGTGCGATACACGCAAGAAGAGCTGTGCTGTGATGTACTGCGTCGTAAAAGGCGTGACGCCGGTGACTGCGTGTGCCTATTGCGTACACTGCCTGTGCTGCTAGGTGACGGACAAAGCGTTGGCGTTTGAGACGTTTTGGGTCGTCGCTGACAAGGGCGTGTTTGGTGGCCGCGTACGTCGCATTGTCGCACCTTCACTGTCCGTTATACAAGCTCGCAATGCGCGACTTACCGTCTTCACGGCTTGATCTGCTAGCACGATGGCACGATCCTGCATTGGCAGGTGCAACAGACGTGCAGCTTCATTTCACCACTCGTACGCCTCAGATCTCCATGATTGCATCGATCCTAGAAGCAAATGGGACTGTTTGTGTGGACTGGCTGCGTCTGTCTGCTGTGTACATCGCTCCTCGCAGGTGACGCTACTGCGCAAACACAGTGGTCCAGTGCTCACGATGGCATTCACTCCAGAGCTTGGAAAGAACGGACTGCTTGTCAGTGGCTCTGCCGACCGTACGATCAAAGTGTGGGATCCATGGGGCGGCTCGGACGCACCGCTGCACAGTCGCAGTGACCACTACTGCATCCAAACGCTCAGCGCACACAGCGGCAGCGTCACGTGCGTGCAGTTCATGCGCCAGTCGCAGCACGTTGCGCTCGTGAGCTGCAGTCTCGACCACACGATGCGGACGTGGTACCCAGCTGCTGGTCGTGGGCAACTACAGTATCCGTCGTACGTGCCAGCACAGGTGATCACGTTTGCAAACGGCACGTGGCCAACGAGCCTCATCGTACGGGGTGGTGCACATGCGACGCTCTTTGTCGGCGATTCGCGCGGCGGCATCTCGCTGTACACATCAGGGCCGTCAAAGTGTGCGCTAGTTGACAGCAGTAATGATCCAAACGCTCGCAGTGTCGATCCAGCAGGCAGTCGCGCTGCCATGAGCAACAGCACTGTGACAGTGCCTGTCGTCGCGAGTCCGGAGATCGCGTACGCTGCCAAGCTCCAGTTCACGCTGCGTCGCAAGCACATGCACTTCCATTCGCTTGGCGTGCTGCACTTGGCGCTCGTCGCGGACAAGAGTCTCGTCGTGTCGCTCGGGTTTGATCAGAAAGCACAAGTGCTCGACGCGATCTCCGGCGCCCTGTCGTCTACGATCCTTCATACGAGCCGGTTCACGTGCTGTGCGTGGGACGCACGCGGCCACAAGCTCGTGCTTGGCGACACACTCGGACAGCTCACGATCTGGGACGTCTTCCAGGACCGACTCGTTCGTCGCTTGCAGCTCTATCCACAGAGTGTGCCTATCGTTGCCCTGGGCGTCGCGTCGCCAGTAGCTGGGAATAACGACTTTGTCTTTGCTGGTGCAGCGGGCTGCATCAAGCAGTGGCGCATCGACCGGGAGGTAGGATATGCCGAGTGCAGCGGCCACACGGCTTGTGTCACTGCGCTCGTGATGCTCCATGGTGACGACGACGAGGAAGAGGACGACATGGACATGGGCTGTAGTGTTAACGAGCAAGAGCCTGGGTGTGACAGCAACAACAATTGCGACGAGAGCGAGAGCGACCACAGTGGCCTCGTCAGTGCTCGATTCTTTAGTGCGTCGCTCGACAATACGATCCGATGCTGGGACTCGTACGACATGAAAGCGTCGTTTGGTTTTGACGAGCGCGACGCGGAGATCACGAGCATGGCGGCATCGACGCTCTTTCGCAAGATCTACACGGGGCACGACAGTGGCGCGGTCAAAGCCTGGGGTGTCTACACAGGGCAGTTTGTCAAGAGCCACGTGCGTTCGCGGAGCGCGATCGCGTGCGTTATGAGTACGTTGCTGCTAATCCACTGGCGACTCTGACTAAAGATGGTAATCGTTGACTCTATTGTCTCTCCTCTGGCAGGTGCTGTTGTCCGCGGCCAAGAGTTTTTGCTTGCAGGCGACATGGATGGCACGGTCACGATTTGGGAAGTTACGATCGACAGTCTCGCATTGACGGCAACGCTCGACGCGTCCAATGCAAACGACAAGCGCGACGGTGTTGCGAGTCTACTCTACAATACGGGCAGGTACCTCGCGCCGCATGGCCACGAGTTTATCGTCGTTGGCTCGAGCAGCGGGTCGATCTCCGTACGTTGATGTGTTGCCAGTAGCTGCGTCACTTCCTTTTGCTTGCTATGTACAGGCTACAAGACTGGACACGTCACTGAGTGACTGTGCATGTGTTTGTTGACGCCTGAACTCGACAGATCTGGAGCCTGAGCAAGCGCCTGATGCTGCGGTCGTTCAAAGCACATAGCGACAGCGTCACGTCACTTGCGATACACGGCTGGTTCCTTTTCTCCGGCTCCGACGATACGCTCGTGCGCATGTGGAACCTCGTGACGCCAGCGTCAGCGTACGAACTTGGCGTCCTGCGTCCACCGTTTGCGAGCTCAACGACAGGCACAAATTCGCCGATCGTGAGTGTCGACACGATCCCAGCACTTGGGTTTGTCGTAACGGCTGCTGCCGACGGCTCGGTGCTCGTGTGGGACACTGGCGCGTTCGAGGGCACTGAGGACTTGGACGCCTATGGCAAAATCGTGTACCGAATCAAGTGCGTCTGACACGAGCATACTGTACAGTCGATGTGGTTGTGCGCATCTCTGATCGACACCGGGACGAGGATAGCTCACTTGAGTGTGCGTCTGTGTCCGGCTACTTGCTATACCTTCACAGACACGAGAGTCACTTTCAATGCATGCGGTACTGGCAACCGCGACAATCTGTCGTTTGCGGTACGAGCGAGGGCAAGATCGTGATCTTGGAGCTACCAACGCGAGTACGTCACAGCAGCCGCTAGCGCATGTTCGACGCTGTCATGCACTGACACTGCGTGCTTTTGGTAGATATATGCATTCACAGCGCAGCGCAAGTAGCCTAGAGTGTATATGTGTCAGCACCTTCCTAAGGCGCGTCTGCGGATCAACTGCTTTTACAACGCAACTGGTATTGGCGATCAGACAGCGAATACATTAGCAAAACCGTTACAGCAAATTCAAATTCAAGTCCACATTTGCATGATCACGCTTTACCTGTAAAATGCATGCACTACGGGAATCCGCAAAGGAGCGCGAAACGGGCGAATTGAGGCGGATCAAAATTCTACCAGCAATTCGATACGACGCCATTCAAGCACGCGTACGATGACCCGCGTCAAGTTCGCTGTGCTGGGCGACTCGTTCGTCGACGTCGTGGCCGGCACGCTCGCACCCGGCCAGCTGCCCAAGTGGGGCGGCGACGTCGAGTGCTCCCGGCCGATCCAGCTCCAACCTGGTGGCTCGGCACTGAACACCGCAACGCACATCGCCAAGCTTGCGACGAACAACCCGCACCACGAACTGCTCGTCGAGCTCCACACCGCTATCGGTATGTGTGTGCATCACATGTGTACTGCATGCGTCTAATAGGATTTTACAGCCTGCTGATGTGTGTATGCGCCTGTGCGCCTCTCCAATCAGGCACCGACGCATTCGCACCAGTGATCAAAACTCACTTGGAGGCACACAACGTCGCACTGAGCTCACCGACGCTCGCGGACATCCCAACTGGCGTCTGCATCGTGCTCAGTGGAACTGTGCGTAGTAGTAGGAATGCGATGCATGCAGCTGTAGATGTCCTTGCTGCCTCCTACACACTCCTGCATCGTCATGCGCTCGCTTATACGTCCACTGTGCGCTCCAATGTGTAGCAAGACCGGAGCTTCATCACACACTATGGCGCTGCCCGTGCGTTCAGCATCGAGGTGCATGTGCGTGCGTCTATCTCCCTCTCTCACAGCGTCTGCAATCGTCTGCCGCAATCGACTCACTGGTCCACCACACACGCACACACACACCACAGCACATTGACGAAGCGCGCGTATTGGCAGCCGATCACTTGCACGTCGGCGGCTTCTACAGCTGCGCGAATTTGCGTCACAACCTCGTGCCGCTGCTCGAACAAGCGCGTGCACGGGGCCTGACGATCTCACTCGACACGAACTACGACAGCAGCGACGCGTGGACAGGACTCGATGCGATCCTCCCACTGCTCGACGTCTTCTTACCAAACGACGTCGAAGCAATGAAGATTGCAAACGTCGCTTCAGTCGACGAAGCGTTTATGTACTTCCAAACGCGCGTGCGGGGCGTCACGGTCATCAAAGTCGGCAAACGCGGCGTGCGCGCGCAGTGCAGTGCGACTGGCGCAACGTGGCAGCACGCGAGCTTTGCGACGCACGTCGTCGACGCCACGGGCGCTGGCGATGCATTCAACGCTGGGTTCCTTGCAACGTGGTCGGCGACGCGCGGCGACGTCGCAGAAGCACTCAAGTGGGGCTGCGCAACGGCATCGACGTGCGTCTCGGCGCTTGGCGCATGTTCACTCGTTAGTACGTACGACGACGTCCACACAGTCGTACAAACCGATGCGCAAAACGACAACAACGCGTTATAGTGTGTAATCCATTTGCAGGTACTTGCGAGTGTTCCATATCAATAGACAGCGTCATGCGTTTGTTTTGTAAATACACACGAGCTGCTCCTACAGGCGCTGCTTTCTACAAGCAACGCGTCATTCGTCGTTGCTGTCGTTCTTTCCTACTGAGTCTTTCGTTGGTGCTGATGTCTTGTCATTTACAACGACGTTCTCTGCGGCAATAGCGTTCCGGATCAATTGCTACAAACGGCATGTTATGTTGAATGTTGTATGATGGAGAGCGGATCAGTACGTAATAATGAAACGACGGACAACAGACGATACAGCAAACCCACCTCGACGTTCGTGGCTGTGACGTCGCCGATCCACAACACGCTCTTGCTCTTACTGATGACAAAGCACTGCGGGATCGAACACACGTCGTGCTGTACGAGGTACCTGCAGTCATCGGTAGAGTACAATCCGTCAGTGCGTTGCTGTGACTGTACACACAAACGACAAGAGGGACGTACAGTTTGCTCATGTAACCATCTTCGATCGCAATTGGCAGTCCGAGCGACGCGAGAGGCGCAAAGTCGCTCGCTGTGCGGCCTTTGACTTCGTACAGTGCGAGTTCGTCGCGCGATTCTTGCGTGAGACCGACAAACTGCACCGCTAATTGAGATTGCGAGTGTTCACGCAAATGTGAGAGGCGATATGCAACAACGCAAACAACGTGTGATGCTCTCACCGCCGTGGGTGATCACGCGACGCAGCCGCGCGAGTTCTTTGAGCGCTGCACGCGATCGATTGCACCACGTACCCTTGTGCGCACGCAACAGGTGCATGCGTGTAAGCAGACGAGTCATTGCATTGTACGAGCAGCTATAATAGCAAGAAAAGCAAGCATGACCACTACGCACAAAGAACAGAATGCACGTGACTTTGTTGAGCTCGAGTTGCAATGGCTCGCCATGCACAAAGTCGACGCGCTCGAGCGCTGCCGCTGCTCGTGAAGTGTGTGCGCACAGTATACAATTTAGCAACGAGTAATTGCCGCAGATACAGGTAGGCATCCACCGCGATGTAGATCCAAGATGCAACGCGTCCAACGATGATCACACCGTGCTGTTTGCGACGATCAAACTCGGTTTGCACCAATGCGTTGTACTTCATCGTGGTTGTGCGGTTGTAGAACACTGCGCCGATGACTGCGAGCACAAAAAGGTAGTCCTTGAGCTGCCAGTCATGGCCGAGTGGACCAGTGAACGCGTACGTGAGGTACGCTGCAAGTGCACCGAGCGCGAGCGCTTGCAATCCCGCTGATTGGATCGTGCCGCTTGCCATTGCTGTCTGTATCTTTTTGCTAATTCCTAAGCACACAATACCTAATGCAATAGCCCGTTAATGGATAATTATATGTGGGAAAATTACACCACCGATTCAGATATCTACAATTGTAAGGTTGTGTTGCAAATATATTCGTTTAAGCGTTTGGGATTGGGACGCCAACGCGTGTGACTGTGGGCTTTGAGACGTTAGACGACAAGTGCGTGACGATCCGCGATCGCAACTCGATGGAACAGAAGCGCGTACCGATTGCATTGTTGCTGCAGGGCGTCACACCGATGCATTTGAGTTTCAATTCGTTTGAATAGGAGGAGGAGAATGGCGGATAGATAGATGGGTGGTTGGTTGGGTGGGTGGGTGATTGGATGGGTGGATGGTTGGATGGGTGGTAGAAGGGATGGATGGTTGGACAACGAGACAAGAGGACGGCGATTGCGCTCCATAGTGAACGACGACGAGCACACAAAACAGATTGAGTAAATTCCTGCTGCTGCTGTTGTTGGTGTGTGCGAGTCGCTCGTTCGGTTCCTCGCGTCCAGCAGACGCTCTACAGCTCTTCGTGCTGCGCTGCGTTCGGATCATCCGCGTGCAGATCGTCGTCATTGCTGCTACCGTGCGCTGTCGCTTCTGCTTCGTCCGCCGCGCGTTTGCCTGCGTATGCGCTTGACATGGACCAACTACTATCTTCTTCCTCACTCTGAAAGTTTTGCAAAATTCGGCAGATCGTGCTTTCATGGATATGGAACTCTCGTGCAACATCCCGTCGTCTCATTCCATATGATAGACGGTGGACGACAGCGCGTTTGTCTGCATAACAGACTCGCTTTCGCTTTTCTCTGCGTGACCTGGAACTCGTACGTAGATCAACGATGCTGTTGCATTCGTTGGACTGCTCAGCGAACACATCCCACCCACCCGTGCAATCGACGCTGCTGCTGCTGCTGTATGCACTCGATAGCTCATGCTGCTCAACACTACCCGTGAGATCGACGTCATTGCTGACATGCTCGCGCTACTCGACGCTGGAACAAGCAATTAGTTGGCTGGCGCCGCTGCTGGCATCTTCAGCACGCGCGACAATTGCGCTTGAGTAGTTTCTACCAAGTGCATCGATTTATCTAATTGATGATCTCGTCGAGCGCGACGTCGTCGTCAAGGGCGTCAACGATCTCGCCAAGGGAGCCATCATCGATGTCAACGCGGTTGTAGAGCGCCGATGTTTCGTCACTCATGGCGTCGTTGCTGCTGTTAAGCGTCGGTGTCTCGTCAACGATCTCGTCGAGCGCGATACGATTGTTGTCGACGCTGCTCGGCTTCCGCTAATCTACGGCATTGACGCCATCATCCACAGGATCGCGCCAGAGACCGACGCGACGGAAGTCGAGCACCTCGAAGACCTCCGCGATTCGTTCGACCAGCATGAACGAGGCAAAGCGCTTGGGTTTGTCGAGGCGCAGACACCC
>JAADXH010000328.1:0-26320 GCA_023337595.1 Globisporangium camurandrum
AGTAGAAAAGAAGGTACTATAGAAAAGATCCTGTGTAAGTACGGTCATACCCTGAATTAGTCAAGCGAGCGCATTGCACACTTCAAGGTCGCACACGACCGGAGTGCAAACACTCTTTTGTGATGCGTGTCGTTTTGACTGTTATTCGTTTGTATACAAACACGTTTTTTGTTCAAATTTGAATTTAATGGTCGAGAAAATCTGGGCTTACTTGAATTGGAGTCCCAGAAGGTTACAAATTGGAAACAATTGATTCGAACCGTTAGAAAGAGTAAACGAAGGGGGCGTAGCCGAAGCAGACATGTTTAACGCTGCCATGCGAAGCAAAGCAAGCGGTGCATTGAACATTATATGCGTAGGCAGGTCCAGCGACCTCTGTTTCCCGAGCGGAGGAGGTAATACCCGCCAGGATGTAGAATCGTATTTTGCACTTGTGTGATTTGCTGCACTTTTTGCTAATATTTTTCTGATACTTAAGCAATATGTAACTTTCTAGTACTACAAGTCAACAGAGCCAATATGGCTAATACGCTGTAGCAAAACGAGCTGTCCCATTTAGGCAAATCAAGTATTTCACGTGCATGTGTGTCGCACTTTGACAAAAAGGTGAGAGCGTGCAAAAAAGGCGGACATAAGGAAACCAATACAGATCTGTAGAGACCAAAAATGTCCAAAGCGAAAAGTGTTAAGTCCAGATCACATAAAGTACTTTCTTACTGTATCTACTGTATATGGCAGTGAGACACATAACTTATCCGGCTGAAGGTTGCTGAGCCTAAAAAGATAATTGGCTAAACTAAAATTGTGCTGGCAGAAAAACGATTTTCGAAACACGTCATTACTTGCGGTATTACATCAAATGATCGACATTGTATCTTTGCGATATACACTTACGCGCCTATGATTGGTAGGCGAATTGTATTTTTGCACGTGAAGATTTTTCGTCGTTGTCTTTAAAACAATTGTAACGCATTGTAATGATTCCTACTGAATGAAGTAGATGGAAGAAACTATCAATTTACTACTTGCATTGGCATTGAAGATAGTGACCGAAGTCGAATTCTTGTCTGATGGCACGCAATCGTTAAACTATGTATATGCTGTTCTAAAAATCTTCCTATGTTTAACGTTTACTGAAAACACGTCATACTGATGCATCTGTATCGTAAGCGCGACTAGCGTTTATACGTTTGCATATGTATATATCTCGTTATAGCCAAGTGGGAACACGCGAAGGATTGTTTTATATAAACTGATTTCCCACTCATATTCGTCAAAAACGTATTATCCATGTATTATCCAGCCTATGCGCTTGGCTGTAACATAGCGGAAAGATGACTGTGTCACGAATCGGTATGTATAACCCGTGTGTTCTGTATTATGTTGCTTGTAAAACCCATACGACTTTTTGTATTGCTATACTGCTCGATCAGGCATTCTTATTCTTTGTGTCCAGTGTTGCTACCTGAGCAGAGTTATCATGGTGACGAATGTCAAGCTTGTCCCTTGTTGTCCCTGTAAGAGCCATGCAAGATGTTGATACAGGGATCTAGCTTTATCTGGCTATGCTAAAGCAAATGATTTTAAAAGCGTGTAAAATGTTGTTTGAAGAGTTTATGTACGGCATTACAAAGAGTGAAGCATATTTGTCTAGACAAAATACATGTATGCTGTCAGTGTATCGATAATCAAACCATTTGTTTCCGGAAATTGCTTTCAGCATAAACAAACTAAACGTATTGTCTGGTTGTGATCTTTTCCTGCTGAAAACTGCAGAGCACTTTGTTCACATGCATTAAACATCTCTTGATCGCATACGAAACGACGGGCGAATTTTGAGCAAGATAAAAAGATAGGCTACGGCACATGTCCGGTGCTGGACTGTACGTACAACGGTATCATACTGTGCTTTTGGCGCATTCTTCACTTGTCTGGCCGGAAAAAAAACACTCAAAAGTATTTTATGAGAGCCACTTGAAGAGCACTTCTGACGTTATAGTTTATAAAAATAAGGCTCCAATCTTATCCATTTATGCATTCCTATAATGACATTTTCTGTTACGGAGATTTGGTTGGATGTGTCCAATGCTCAATCATTATACACAACCAGATATTGATATGATGAAACATGTATAAACCAGACAATTATAGACCCTTTGGGACGAGCTACAAACATGCTCGATTTACAAACTACAACATATATACAACGACGCTTCCAGTATTGTGTCTGGATTCTTCCGTTTGCCATCGTAAGTCGAGCTATAATGTGATAAGTCAATACAAAAGGTGGAAAATTACAAACATGATATTTCTAGCCATGTAAAACTCTAAGTATCAAACATTCATAAAAGTGGACATGCGTATGATACTCTACGAAATGCGCTCATAAACGCAACTGTGGTAGTGCTCAATTTGTATGGAATAACTAACCTCCAATCTTGACTGTTGCATTAGATTTTGAGTAGTCCAAGATAATTTAGTCACCTTTTGTCACAGCATATAGAAATCTGCTGGTGGATGAAACGTGTTTCAAATAGTCTCCTCCTGTCTATGGTACAACAATTTGTCAGTCGTAAGACGTCGGAAAAATGTGTTACCTATATCCAAGTTGCTCGAGTACAAGATGACGATGATCAATCGCAATATTACGATATAAGCGGAAATGTATCTTTTTATATCTATGTGGATGCAATGCCCTACACGTTAAAAACAATCTGTCAAACAAATGCCCCAGTGTATGTATTAAATATTATGATAGATGACTAATCATTTATCTTTAGCTTGATCGAGCTATACCATTGTGATTGATATATATGAGTAGAGATCACACATCTAGAATGGGCATTTCAGACACAGTCCTCGTTGATTATAATATTGGTATACATAATAATACGATTGCTGCTTCAATTTTGTTTAGCAATTGCTAAACAATTTCACGGGTGAATAGGCAATCTTCTAAAAGTATTTCTTGATTGAAACCAACAAATACACCAATAATTTTCAAGAAAACGCAATACTGCAATCTGCAACATCGACAACATAAATACACAATATACCTGCCATGGAAGCTATATATTCTATAAAGTCAACGAGTGTATATTCCAACTATTTTGCTCCGCAAATCTTTCCGCGGTCGAACCGAGGCACTTTAGGTTGCCGGTGTCACGCTGCGATGACCGAAACGAAGTATGCATTGCTTGTGCCAAAACATTTGAGCTACTCAGAAGCTACGTACATTGCTAGCGTACGATGTACACTGTATGCATTTAGCAATCGTATACATCAAATGCACAGACCGTCGGTTTGCTTTGCTTTGCTGCCACCACTCGGTGAATGCGACAAGAAAGATCCACCATCAACACTTCACACACATGCTTTAGGTATTTGATGCGGGGAGCTCTTTAAGCGGTCACACGACGCACTCATGAGCAGTACCGAAGCGAAACCAGCACCGCTACCTCTTTTTAGCGGTCTTCCAGCTATAACTGGCTGAGCCGTTGCACTTTCGCTGTCGTGCTCTTTTCGATTGCGTGTTGCTTCGTCTTCTAGACTCATTTTGACAGTTACTCTTTGCGCTGTGTGTGCAGTGCGTATGTATTTAGTCGCGAAGTATACACACATTTGTATCAGATAAATTGAACGAAAATACAGGATTCTATGTATTGTTGACATAGCAAAGGCAGAAACCATATAGCTAACGTAGTCGATACTATACACACCCTAAGACACTTTAGCCAAACAAATTTTCTGCGATAGCAAAGCGGTTGATCTTGGTTGTCAGCAATCAATGTTTCCGTTTTGCGATTGTTTGAGTCTGCAATAGCTTCTGGCAATTTTACGATAGCGAATGTCAAGCGCATCATTTATGCATGGACAAGGATGACATTCGTACAGATAATTTCCTACCCGCTAAAAGTCAATCTGCCACACATTTCCAATCTTGTGTAATTTAGTGTTTTGATCTATGAAAACTCGTCCATTTTTATTGTGATCGAGCTATACAAACATATATCATAGATCTTTATATATGAGTACAAATATACGACAACAATGCTCACTCCAGATGCAAAAGTCTATAATTCAATAGTTGGAATATATATTGACCCATGTGTTAGCATTAATAGGTTTGTTTAAGTGAGTAGACGGATGGAGCGTAGTCAAAACGGGCATGCACATACTGCCAAGTTATGCGCAGCGGGCCGTGCATGTGTATATTCTGAGTGAGGCGAACAGCATTATTTTACTGTAAGGAGTTGGCAGCACGCACATAATGTGACAAATGGCTTATTTCTCCTATAAGACAACATATTAATAATAACCTAAAACACTGATAGCAAAACTGCTTCCTGATCCAAATGTTATGCCTACCGGTGAAAATGCGTGCAGTGAAGGTATGTTGAAAACTGACATATATAGTACGAATTACAGCACAGTCATAAAAATACATGCTCCTTTCGGTGACAAGCATCTCGATTTGTCAAATGTATTCGCTAAACAATTTCTGCCAGGTATTACACAACAAGAATCCAGTTGGTAGGGTAATCAATCTTAAAGATCATTATATGGGCGATGAAAATTCTCTAGGTACGTAAACTGCCCATTACATCAGTAACCGCTAATATGTCATGCTTACTTTCGCTACCGCATCAGTGCGGATTTTAATGTTCGTGTGTATAGATGAAAGTACGGATTGTGATAGGTGCGAATATAAAATCTGTTATGTGTCATTCAAGCGAGCACAGTATTATGTTTTGTGTCGCAATATTTGCTTTTGTTTACACGTACGTCAATATTGTAAGTTTACGTAACTTCAGCATCTCGTAATGCGACATACAGGTTTAAGTTTGTGGTACTTTGTTTATCCTATTGCAGAAATTAGTACACTGCGAACTTGACATTAGGTTTTTCTGCGCTAAACCTTACGATTCACGAAAATAAGTACACCACGTATTGTGGTGACGAAGTTAATTTTTTCATTATGTGAACACAATACAATTAAAATCTCTTATATACTACGTTTTGACGAAAAATCAAGCATCACATTTCCTGGTCAATGTGACTGCAACATACCTCAAAAGTATTGCATGTGTATCTCCCGAATATGCAATGACGTTGAGCCGTCTCTCGTCGAAATTGAATTGGGTTGAAGCAGGGTACAACGTTTGTAATATATTTAAAAATGATCGTCACCTAAAATACAGATTGAAGAAGCATTTAATCACGCTCAGTTTTCGACAGTTCGTTATCCGATGTTTCGTCGCCAGGTCACGTGATGTCACAAGTGGATAGATAAAACAGCCTCTGAGGATAAATCGCACAGATGTGGCTTCACCGTCGAGCATTTCTCATTATGTTCACATCCCTTGTTGTGTTCGTCGCACGCGTGCGGCTAAGTATACGTCCATCCACTTGCAAGTGCATTTGCTCGACGTACAAATGACGTTGTTAATTAGACGCTCAAGCAACATGGAATTACTTAATATTTGTATTGTATTCAGCTGTACTCTCATTTTGACCAGCTTCAACATCATACTTTTATGCAGGCCAAATCAAGACGTGAATTGTTGGACGCGTTGTTTGGTTTTGCGTGTAGCTCTTTCAAGCGAGAATTACATACTTGTGTAGCACCTAGTACTACGATTAAGTCTTACTGTGTTTTTCATATCAGTTATTGAACTAAACCATTGTGCGCCAGTATACATACGAAAGTGAGTTGCTGTATAAACACATGCATGCGCGCTTTTGAACGCATGAATGCGTGAAAACGAACACGGTGTTGACGTGAATGCGTGCGAATATCCCCACCTGCGCAATATTTATCTAATGCGATTTCAACTTATGCTACGACTTCATTAAATTTTCGGCTATTGAGGAAGAGGCACTATGACACGGCATGAGCAATATGTCTCTCTATATATATATATATATGCATATACTCGAGTGCGTTATTTAAATGTATTCGATAGCTTGACCAAGGTGTGTGTGTGCTTGTTTGTTTGTTAGGAACGTGTCTGCATTGGGCCATTCATGGGCGCTTCGTGAACAGTTTCTGTCATATTGTTCAAGTGACTGCTAAAAATTTGTGTGCTTGTAGAGTGGATTGTGTGTACTCGTGTTGAACATTATTTGCGTCAAATGCATGGTTAAAATATACATGATATATTATATGATCTGGCCTTGCATTTAAAAAATGATGTGAGACAGTAGAAAGAAGTGACTTAGTCAAATGTATGAAAATAAATATTACACCCTTGCCCGTTCAATTTGAACAAACTACTAGCAATGTGAAAAGAAACGATGGTAAATAATAGGAATCGATTACATTCTATCTTATTCTTCTGCAAAGTAAAAAAACGAGTATGCGAATAAAGAAAAGAAAAACTCAATCAAAAACATCCGACTTGCGCACAAATGAACTGCTCGCCTGATTGCTAACACATTGGCGACAACGACAGCACACGTTCAAAATGGCGCAGTGCGAATTCACACCTCGCGATAGAGCACTACTAACCACGGCATCAGCACTCCGGAGCCGCTCTGCCACACAACCACTACTGTACAGCTCTCGCAATCAACAGCACCACCACTACACATACACACACAAACCACTCGCTCTATCGCGCTTGTGGTACGAAGACGCCGCGCATTGTGCGCACAGCAGGCAGGTCGTATGGGCAGAACGATGGATGCCCCGCACACGCAATCCGACGTCGCTTGCAGATGTTGCTGCTTTCTAGGAGTCATAGAAGCCAATGAATTGCGCGCGTACATCCTGGTCACGACGTGTGCTTCCGCACTGCACCATTTCGAATGCGTGCCGTCGTTGTCGTCGATGTGATGTTCTGGTGCAATCAGGCGTGCAGTTCATCTGCAGGCAAGTCGAATATTTATGCTCGCATTTCACGTTGCATGCGCGTTTTTCACTTGGCATGGGTACAATGGAAATGTAAACGATTGTGAGCTTTTTGACATTGTTTGTTTTCATATTGTTTGTTGTTTGTTCAATTTAAACGAGAAAGAATGAAGAACGTTTATGATACTTATTCGACTGACTGTTAGTATCTGTTCGATTGTCGTTGTGACTAGAACGAGTGCCTCCCTTAACGCACGCTTTACGTCAACTCCTGTTAGTCTTATGACGACGTAAATATCAACCTGTATTTACTGTATTGTGGTTAATACGGGTGTGTTCGTCAAGTGCAAACTAATTTGCATGTCGCGAATGTGTTCGTTTGTACGAAATGAGAGTATATTCACTCTCAGTAGTATTTGACTAACACAATCACGATTAAACTGAGGAAAATATAGCTAACGCATTTTGAAAGTCGGAGTCGTTGTTTGCTATTAAAATGCCCGACGAATCATGCATACATATCATATTAGTTAGCTAGTGTATACTCTAAGTAGTTTCTGAGCAATTACTGTATATATTGTCGTATTTAGGGATCGAATGCATTTCGTACAAGACAACGTTTGACATATGGCATTGAAGAATTTATTTACCTTTAGAACCAGATCAAGTTTGGTAGATGTGTTCAGTATTACAAATATGTTTAAGTCATATTGCAATTTAATCAGAACAAACATTACCTGCTTATAGTATATTTGTCCAAATGAATAACTATTCAACTTGTGTACAAGGATTTAAGTTAAAACGTATGTGCGCACTTGCAAAATCTTGGAAAGTATATATGTGCTTGTGAGTTTTAATCATCACTTTTTCGCTCTAATTTCACGCTCTGTGTCGGACTACGCTCACATCTTCGATGCAGCTCATACAAAAACACATATTTGACACCCTACAGGTCATCTTGATTGTGTGATATTGGCCATTACACGTTTGTAAGTTTGACTTACAATATATATCGTGGTCTGTGCTTCTTGCCGAAAACATTATAACAATCCAGCATATTCCGCACCCAACATACCACGCCATGCAAACGAATATTCAACTTATATACTTTACGTTGCTATTTGTTCACTTCAGTTAGGCCATAATGTAGTCAATCAAACGGACTGCATGAGCACAAGTCAGTATATCAATATTTATAACACAATTTACATTATTTATGGTACATAGATCAGCGCTCTCACTTGTAAGACATATGACTCATAATCATACATCACACGAATGCGAAGCGTAACGACAGATGATCAATGTGAATCATCATGCAAAGTGAAGTTGGCTGATATATTGAAGCGGAATAGTTTATATTCATTGCCAATAGCATTATAAAGTTGGCAGTACATATGTTGGGGGCTTGTCATGTCTAGACAGACACAAAGTGAGAGTTAGTATTTCAGTTATACAACATATAACCCGGTTACTTCGAAACGCCAGTACGGACCATAAAAATGTGTAATAATGTATATAAGTACAACTGACCAAGTTTAACGGATAACATCGGTAGTTATACAATACCTTTAATTCATAGTACCATAAGTTTAGCGCTGTTAACAAATTCGTTGGCACACAACACCAACTCTATGAAAACACATCTACCCGACCGTAATCCAATTTGTAATTGAGCTATTTCAATGAATAAAAACTTGCAAAAGTTGTAGTGCTGCTGATACTCATTATATAAATACATAATGTAACATATATAGTACTACAAGTGCGTAATAGACTCAGTTATAGCATACATACATGCATCGCAAGCGCTTTCGATTTTGCTCATTTCTTGGCCAGGAGTGTGCGAATGAAGCCATACTAGTATAGTTTTGCTCATACTCTCAAACATAAACCTTACACGCCATAGAACATCTAAATTTAAAGTAGTAAGAGCGCGACTATCTTGACTAAAGGTAATATGAAGCATATTGAGTACAATAACTACACCTTAAAGGTACTATTTAGTCGGTTCTGTATATTCCATAAAAATCATAGTTTATTTGCATGATATAAATGTATAAATAAATCATATAATATCTAAGCCGTACTAGTTGTAAGCTCTGTCACTCTACGTAGCTATACCCAATGTAGTAGACAAATAGTACAAGTTTGGGGCGTTCACTGTCTAACGCATATTTAGGGAATTTAATATCTAATATATCTGAATACTGTCTCTACATATTATACAATTCTATGTAGAAGTATCGAACATACATGTTCGAGCTTGGAATTGCGGCACGCAGACGGTCTTCTGTCTACATTCTCAGTCCCAAACGTAAACAATTTTGCAAATGTTGCGCGAGGAGGCAGGCGTACTCGTAAACTTCTTGTTTGTACCATATATGCTAACCGAGCGCCTCGCCCTTTATAAACAACATCAGTGAATACTGTAATAGTAATTATTCTTATCATTGCGGATGTTAAAACTTCATCGTGAAGGTATTGCGTTGTGAGTAACTGCTCTTGTGATACCTATGTTGCATTTCTTAAATGACTTATTTTGTTGAGTATGAAATCCAAATTTTTATTGCATGGCGTAGCGCAATGTAATGTTTGGTTTTAACGAAGAGTATCATCTCCGCACGCGATTGAAAATGTATACAGTCGTTCAATGTCATATGACTGCCTCCTGACGAAATGATCAAATATTCGAAACTAGCGTTTTTTGTTGACAAGGTATTATATGGCTGTTCAAAAGGAGGATAATAAAACAGACATGCATGCGAAACATGAAAAAGCACTTCCTTCTTGCAGTTGCTGCACAGCGACGTCGTCCCGAACAGCGCACCAAGAGGTATCAACGACAGCAACAGTACAGCACGAAAAGCAACAGCACGGCACACAGCAAAAATAGCAGAAGAAAAATATGTGTGATCTTATTGACGGTCTGAAGGTGCTCAATCATTGGGACGAACAACACGCGTACAGTCCTCATCGCTTGTGAGCGATCTCATTTGAGCGGCTCCCGATCATGTTCGCTTCTATACAACACGCGATATGCAACCCAACAAGGACGTTCTTATACAGTAAGTGAATCTTGACTGGGTCAGCCACCGCGACAAGGGCCGGTCACACTGGTCGCAGAGACCCATTGCGTTTTGACGGCCGCTGCGACACTGTCGAGCTCAGGATTCTGACTCGGACGAACACGATGAAGGATCCTTACATTGGCGAACACGATTCTTACATGGACGAACACGATGAAGGACGTGTTTGTCTATCGATTTTCAGGCTCGTTGTGTCCAGTTCGCGTAAGCGTAGCAGAAATAAACACCGATTTTCGCACTAAAGTCACAAGGTGTAAATAACGACCTTTTTCCGCAACCGACTACGACTAGAAAGCGACTCGATTGATTCCAGTCGATCTTGAATTGTGGACCGCTTGTGTAAGATTCAGATTTCATTGCCGTACTTGTCAGTAAGTGGCGACAGTGGTAGGATAAACTGGAAAAGCGTGTTTGGCACACTAAATTTGACACAACGTTTAATATTGGTGTGAAACGCTAACATGTAACGGTTGATATTGATTTTTACTTTTTTGCCCCAAACGCCATTATAAGGTGTGGTTCTGTAATTATATTGCTACGTGTTGAAAACCTCCCTCAAATTTATCCACTCAAACGTTATAAATGAACAGCAATAATTACAAACCATATATCACGTATCTACAAAACGTCCGCACCGGGATGATCATTGTTACCATATGCTGGGAAATGTACCGCGATTAGGTTAGTTTACTAAAACCAAGTGTAATTAGATTTACATAGTGCAGGCAGTGACGATCAATTGTCTCAATCTCTTTCAAACATAGTATATGATGGTATTCCTACGTACGACAGTAAATGTGCAAATCTTGCAAGGTCTATAGCAACTATGCATGGATAATGTATACAACAACCATGATTTAGTACACATATAAAAATAATCGCATAATTTGGGCTATTCACCCTGTTTTGTTGTAGTCCCGAACTTTTGACCTTAAAAGGCAGAAAATGATGTTGTTATGCAGAAACACGCAATGTTTGAGCTACAAAATCACGTTTTGGCATTGTGAAGCCTAAAATGTAGCCTCAATAATGTGGCGCTTATCAAATTTGTCTGTTGGATTTGCTCATTTACATGGTCCATTTTTGTAAAAAAAATCTGAGGGTTTGACACCGAGAAATGACAAATTGAGTATGCTGTCAATTCTCACATATTACTGAGGTACATTGTAATTGACTAATAAAAATGCTAAATGCACAATCTGGTTATCTTGACTTTTTTTACTCTTCCGCTTTTGTTCTCTATGCCAACAACAATATGTTTGTCATTTGGTAATCGCAGTTTGCAACGTTTCGGCCGGTTTATGTCTTTACCATGTAGAGTTACAATAGCCTATCGGTGTATGTGGGATACAATAAGAATATAATTTACTGCAAAAAGAGTACTCTTCAAACGAAGTCATGTAGATCTGTTTACATCACACGTTTTTGTGATTCATAGGAAGAAGAATAGGTTAATTACGCGAAACAATACTATCCTGTCATACTGAGTAATATACTATCTTTTCACACAACGAGGGTATATGAAGTTGATACACTAAAGAAAAACCTTGTAGAATCCGTTTGTGACAATATCATTGACACAGTAACGACAAAAACGTATCCATTAGGTTGCAATACACAGAAGCATTGCTTCAAGACCCCTAATCAGCTATAGTCATGCGCGTGTTAACGAAGTCGTGGCTGGTTGATTACAAACCAACGTCGTGCACTGCAAGCTCTGACTATGTTTTAACATGACGCTCGTCGTCCTTTCACACCGCTCTCTTTCTTGTGTTCTAGCGACACCTACTTTGTCTTGGATCTGCTAGTGCTTCGTGGACTCTTACTTGCGCGTACATCCTCGCTCTTCTCTTTTGTCTTCTTCTTCGTAGCAGCAGCACCACCTTTCTTTTTCTTTTTCTTCTTCTTGGTTGCTACTCCACGCTTCTTGAGACGCCGAGCATGTACGAGCGGATGCGATGCGAGCAGCGAGCCTGCAAGTGGGAGGTTCTGCGCACACTCGAGCGCCGATCGGTCCTCTGGCACGAACAGTCCGGTTTCAAACACCCGGTCGGAAAACGAGAGGTTGTGCTGCGCAAACAGGCGCTGGATCTTCTCCAACTCGAGTTGTTGGTGCTGCCGCAAAGCGCTCACACTGGACGACGCCGTTGCGGCCTCGCTGCCTACCAGCTGTGTGCGTGACGTACCTGGAAGCACCGACGCCGAGCGAGCACTCGTCGACGATGTTCGTTTTGCTGCAGTGTGACCTACCGTCGATGCCTTGAGGTGCGGTGTTCACAGGTGGTACGTCGCGCCAAGGCGCATGGAGAACCAGTCCATTGATGGGGGTATAGCATCAGAAGTTGTAAAGGATACATCGTAACAGCAGCAACAGCAGTAAACAATCTACGCCACGCATCACCAATACCTTGCGTGGCACAACGTCAGTTTGCTTGACAACTGTCGGCGTGCTCACGACGCGCCGCGCTTCTGCTGCATCGTAGAGCTGCCGACACTCGGGATCACAGGGTGCGTCCTGCGGCGGAAGCGTCCCACGTGGGTACATCTGCCAAGCCGCACACACACAGACAAGCAAAACAAGCCATCAGCGTAACGTAAACCATCCTGTCCTCTAGTGGTCTACAAAGTGCTGCAACGTACGCGAACGCTGTTGTTCGCACTCTGTCTTGGACCGTTCCTTCCTCGCGCACGTGCGTCTGTCGTCGCAAAGTGCGGGACGTGGTACGGCTCGAGCGTCGCACGATGCAGTTGCTGCTGGGTGGAGGCGACAGCGCGTGTCCGTTGCTGCTGTATGGTGATTGCTGCGTCGGACATAGCGGCGTCCTCTGTCCCGTCGTCAAGCGCTCGTTCTCTGCTGCACTCACCAATGTCGTCGTCACTACAGCCAGAGCTTCCAGACGATGCGCTCGAGTGCGAGTCAGAGCGTCGCAAGCGTCGGTTCGATCGCTCGCTTGTCGGTTTGTTGGAGCCGCGCGACGTTGGCGTCGCAGCACTTTGATCGCGATAGTTTATCGACAACGCCGACGACGACGACAGTAGCGACGATTGATTGCTATGTTGACTCGGCGGCGCGTAATTTGCGGGCAGTTCGTTGCGATAGTGCATCCCGCCACCGCCACTACCACGACTGTTGTTGCTGCTACGCCGAACGTCCTGCTTCGTCGTGCTTGTTCGGATCACGACAACCGGCGAGTGGTTGCTGCTGCTGTTCGAACTGCGCACGCGCGCATCAGCAGCAGTCGGTGTGCCTGCGAGCTGCGTCGCACCGACGCGCGATCGCGTCTGCGGTTCGTCTACTGTCCGCGGTCGACTCGTGCGATGGGTATCGTCCTGACTGTGGTGCTGTCTACTCGACGTGTGCGCACCGACGCACTCGCTGTCGCCATCAAGCGCTGTTGACTGGTCATGCGATCGCTCGAGACCAGCGACGAGCTTTGCGGCTTCGCGCTTCCGAAGCAACTCAGATTCGTCGCGACTCCGATCGATCGACCACTTTGCCACACGCTGCGTCACTTCGTCCTGCTTTCGACGCGCTATGGCGTCGTCGCTGCGTCGGTCGAGCCACAACAAGTTCATTGCGCGCTGCATGCGTGAACAGGCGCCACACGCACGTCAATAGGTAGGTGTGTGTACGGAAGCAAACGCAAAAGAACGACGCACCTCGGCGCTCGTCTCGGGCTGGTACAAGCGGAACGTCGCATCGACGCGGCGCTGCTGTTCGAGCACGTCGTAGTCTTCTGGGTTGAGGATGCTGGACGACGCACAGTCGCCATTAATCCGCTCCGCTTGGGCTTCTTCTGCTGCCGCCTGCAAGAACACAGTCGAGCCAGCAGCGTTAGCGTTAGCGCTTTAGCGCTACGCTCGACAGATCCATCGACTGTCATTGCGCAAACGCTCAAAACGAACCAATTCGTCGTCGACGTCCGTGCCACGCGACTTGAGCTCTGCGATCCGGCGAATGTGCGACGCACGGAGGTCCGGCATCTTGTACCGCTGTGTGTTCGATCACAGCGTACGATGACCGCGTCCGCAGCAGCAGCATTGTATTGCAAAGAAAGCAGCGCGTGTGAGAGAGTGAGCGAGTCACTACGAAGAAGAACGGCACTGTTGCCGTTCAGTTCAGTTCATACTGTGCAGACCGACCTCGAGCGTGTTTGCTGGTGTTGCAGTCGTTGAAGCGGACGATGCAGGTCCATTCGCTTGACGATGCGCTAGTGTCGTTGTGCTCGCGCTGTCACAGAGCGCTGGTGCACGACCGCACACTTGCTTCTTGGGCGACTAGGTACGAGTAGAACGGCACAGCGTCAGTCGATCTGCAGCAGCAGCAGCAGCAGCGTCTCTGGCAACGACGACCGTGCGTCCATCCTAGCAGCATTAGCGCGTATTCATACCATCTTGGGCGGCAAGATTGGCACTGACACCGACTGCGCAGTCTACGTAGGCCCCAGCCATCCACAGGGTCCACAGTGTAGATGCGTCAGTCAGTACGAAAGACGCATTGCAGATGCTGTATACGATGCGCTGGGTCGCACTTCTCGCCTAGACAGTGTACTTGGCGCACAACACCCAACACATTAACGCACCCGAGCTTGTGTTGCGATCTCGTCAAACCAGTGTAGCACTTTGGCAACACACGCTTCTTGGACGTGCGTCAGCTACGCACATATGGAGACATAGGCTAATTAGCCCCACGCTGCAATTCTGCCATTGCCAACGAGCGCACCTTGGCTGCACGGCACTCGGCGAGCATTGTGCGAAGCGCAAAATATTGCACGACCGTGCGTTTGTGTGCCTCGTCGTGTTCGTACCCTGTCGGTTCGTGGACGCTAAGGAACTTGAGCAAGCGACTGAACGCACTGTCTTGTGTTGTCGTGATCCGTAGCTCGTCGCGCGTCGGGATACTCTCCTGCGCAAGTGCGACGTTCGCACTATCGTTCATGATCTCTGGTGTTTAGTTAGCACCGCAGCAGCACACGTGTGATTTCGTTAGCGAGTCGTGCGCAGTGCCGATGCCTCCAACCTGAGTGCATCTGACGTACCCGACACGCTCAGACGCTGGAGCGCTGGCGCCTGCAAGCGCTGCGAGTACATGGAGCTATGTGGCAGTGAACATTAGTGGTCCATGTCACTCCTGCAGCGGGCATCGCTTCCTCGCAACACGTTGTGATACGCAAGACTACACAGCCAACAGTCGCTGCAGTGCGCGTGCGTACATGACACGGTCGACCTTCTCGGCCGCCGATACAGCCGCCATGACTGCTGTTCGAGTGTAATGCTCGGTATGCGTACTCAGAATGTGATCTGTGTACCGGTATGCTATCGGCATAACTACCTCCAGCTATACCTTGTCTTGTGGACTAGCAATTTTAGAGGCGGACTAGCAATTTCA
This sequence comes from Globisporangium camurandrum, assembly GCA_023337595.1. Lineage (NCBI taxonomy): Eukaryota > Oomycota > Peronosporomycetes > Pythiales > Pythiaceae > Globisporangium > Globisporangium camurandrum. The sequence continues at coordinate 15,332 of JAADXH010000328.1, forward strand.
AGAGGTAGAATAGGACATAGAGATGTACATAAACTTGATTATCTAATATGTTTTAGTTTGACGCGAAACGATGCAATGACAAACATAAAAAGAATTGCATAATACGTTTTTACTATTCTGATTCACAACGACGCAATGACAAACTCACTCGCCTGCTACAGTATCCTTGAAATGCACTGGCTTTCTGCTCGTACTGGTGCACTCCTGCGCTACTGCGGCTGTTAGTGCTGGTGGGACAAGTCAGTCATGCGGCGATGCGTCCCTGTGGTCGTTGCAGCGCCTCGTCGATGACGAAACAGCGGCGCGCGGCCGTCGTCAAACGCCTGGAGGACGCGACGGATGCTCGCGTTCTTGGCGACCTGCATCGGCGTCTTCCCACGTCCGTTCTTGGTGCGCACTGTCGTGAGGATCCGGTCCAGGAGGTGCGGGTCAGCGCACAGGACGTTCGCGCCAAGTAGTGTCTGGACCGCGTCGTAGTGGTTCCTTCGTGCAGCCCTACGCGGTTCCAACGGCCGCCAACAACCGGCACACACCGTCAGCGCGTGTGCTGCTTCAGTTCACACATACTACGGCATGGGATGAGGGTCCCTACCAGTGAAGTGGCGTGTCGCCTGCGCTATCGACAACGTCGTGACGGACGCCATGCTCCAACAAGAGGCGGATCTATAAAGTGACAATCGAAGCAGCGAGGTGCAGGCCAACGCGTGGGTCAGTGGACGTGAACGGACACATCATAGTTGCATAGCGACGTGACTGCAACAAACCACTTGGTCGTGGCCACGGCGCGCAGCGTCGTGCAGCAGCGAGAACCGGTTGCATAGACTGTCAACGTCGTGCGCGCTCGCGCCTTCGTCGAGCAAGAACGTCACGAGGTGCTGTGTGTGTTTGCAGGTGGAAAAAGAAAGCAGCTCCTTGTGTCGGTCTTGTGCGATCGCACGCGTCGGATAATGCACTACACGCAAACACACACGGAAAGCGACTACGTCGTCCGACGACGCACCTCGTGGCCGCACCAGCACGCGATCTGTAGCAGCGTCTCGCCGCGGTCGGACCGCGCCGTGCGCAGCACGAACGTCTCGCCGCGTCGCTGCGCTCGCTGTGTCTCAGTAACCAACGCAGCGCGCACGCGGTCGGCTGACAATCCGTCGGTCACGGCTTCCCAGATCGATAGCGTCATCGACGTTTGTCGGTCGTGCTCGTGTTTGTAGAGCTGCTGCACGAGCGCGAGTTTGTGCGCTGCTGCTTCGCGCTGTGCTTGCTCGACCGCAAGCGCGTTGCTCGCATCGTCGTCGCGCTTTTCAAGCCCTTGACACCAGCTTGCGCGGCACTGGGCGACAAACTGTGCGTACCCACTGGCAGGACGCTCGCGCGCGCGGTCACGAAACGCGCGTTGCGAGCTCTCGTCATCTTCGATCGCCATGCGCGCGCACTCGCGCTTCTCGGTCTGCGCTTGTCGCACGACGGCCAGCAAGTGAATCTTGTGCGCCAAGCGCTGCTCCATCTCGCGTACGCACGCGAGCGCTGCGACAACGTCGATGTGCCACGTTTCGAAGTGCTTTCCAGCAGCTGTCGTTGTGCCGGCTGCAAAGTCTGCGACGCTCATGGCGCGTTGGAGCGCACACTCGACGCTCGAAAAGATCGTATCGAGGTCGTCGAGCGGCACGACTTTTGTGATGCGTGGGTCTGCGAGCGCGCACAGCTCGTGCTGTTTCCAGCGCTCAAGCGTCGCGCGCGCAGCGTTGATGCGCTGAACGTCGCGTTCGACAAAGTAACTGTTTAGGAGGACGACACTGTTTCTAAGTGCGACAGCGTCGCTGTGGATCTCGGCCATGGCGTCGTGCAACGTCTGGAAGTGCGCGACGCGCTCTGCGGTATCCTCGAGTGCCTGGACGCGTTGTGCGCGCTGTGGAAGCTCAAGTACGCGGTCACGGATTGCAGCAACTGCGTCGGTCCAGGACGCGAGACGCTCGCACAGAAACGGGAACGCTGCACGCTCGTCGTCCGACGCAAACTGCCGCGCGTCGAGCTCGAGTTCGATCGCATCGAGCACGCACATCAGATCAGTGATTGTCGCCGCAGCGACGTCCGGGTTCGTGAGCTCCCGCAAGTGGCTGCGCCGGCGCGCGACAGCGTTGCTCGCCGACCGCCGTCGGTAGGCGCACTGGATCGTCAACGCTGCATGCGATTCGCGTTGCTGCTGGTCGTCGTTGTACGTGGTTGGAGCGACGCTTTTCAAGGTTGTAGTGTGCTCAATGTCTGAGATCGTGTCGCTTGACTCGCGCGCAGTGTCTGCTGTGTCTGCACGTGTCTCGGTGCAAGCAGCGTCGACATCGTCGCTATTGTTTGCATCCAGCTGTTGTGCGTGCACGTCGTTCACTGCAGCATCGACGTTTGGATGATCTGCAGTACATTCGAGGATAGAAACTGCTGCATCTGTGTGACTATCACCGACAGTGCCATTGCTTGTGTTGGCAATCGCATCCATGCTGTCGTCGCTTGCTGCTGCTGCGTTTGGCATGCTTGGCATGTCCATCGCTCATGTCGTACGTCTTTTCAAGATTATGTTCAATGATTGCGTTAATAGAGATTAATTACTTTCACATATTTTCATACTCTGAAATTTTGTAAAGTCGAGAGGATGTCAAAATTCATGCTGCGCTGCTGAATTTTAACTGGTAGCCGACTAAGAAGAGCTTGAATGACACTACGTGATACAAATTGACACGGTACTCAAATCCGGTCATCGGTTTCGACAATTTCTTTGTACATGCGGAAAACTGTACAACTGTTTTTACGGCGTATTTACGCGTACAATGTCTTTTTCGACAGGCTGTTCACATCAAAACTGTTTGACCTGCTGTTTGTATGGTGGAGTCCTTCACTTGGTGTTTGCATGGTTGCGTCCTGAGCGCCATTGAGCCATTCATTTTGTTGCGCTGCACTCACCTCGCGCTTTTGCTTTGCTTTCGTTGCATTCGCATTCGCCTGTCACCAAGTCAAAATGGTGCGTATACATGACGACGCCGTTTGTGTAATGATATGGCTGTGGCGGTGGAGCGCGATGCGCGTGTGCAACTGCACGAGCAACAGCGAGCGGCAGGCGAAATATGGCTGATCAGTGACAGCAACAACAGCAGCAGCGGTCGACGAACACAGCCGCTGATCGAAAGCGTGCTCGATCGAGCGCGCCGAGCACAGCACCGCTGATAGCGATCAACACCGCATGCGCTATCAAATACCGCGCACATCGATGCGCTACAGCAGCAATAAACACATATCTACAGAGTATGCAATACGATTGCGCGTCGAACAGCCACGTGCTGCACCACCACTTTCGTACAGCTAGCATTCTCCACTCGACTGCTGCTTCCAGCCCATCGACACAATGGCTAGTTGACCACGTCAGCCCTTACTGCCAGCCGCTTCCTCCCACACCACGCCTCTTACACGCCACGCACCGTTCAATTGCCCACACTCAACTAACACTCTCTCTCTTTCTTTGCACAAATTCAGCCGTCCCGTTTCTCCAAGAACCGCAAGAAACGCGGGCACGTCAGCGCCGGTCACGGTCGTATTGGCAAGCACCGCAAGCACCCGGGTGGTCGCGGTAACGCCGGTGGCCAGCACCACCACCGGATCTTGTTTGACAAGTTCCACCCAGGGTACTTTGGTAAAGTCGGCATGCGCCACTTCCACCTGTTGAAGAACCGCACGCACTGCCCGACGCTCAACGTCGAGCGCTTGTGGACGCTCGTGTCGGACAAGACGAAAGAGCAGGCGCAGGTGTCGAAGGACGGCAAGGCGCCAGTCATCGACGTCACGAAGGCCGGGTACTTCAAGGTCCTCGGCAAGGGCCGCTTGCCATCGATTCCTTTGATCGTCAAGGCCAAGTTCTTTAGCGAAGAGGCCGAGAAGAAGATCAAGGCTGCCGGTGGCGCGTGCTTGCTCACTGCGTAAGTGTGCTGTGTGGGAGCAAAAGAGCATCCAGAGCGTCTCTAGCGTACGGGCAAATGGAAAACAAACAAACGTGACGACGAACGAATAGCATAATGCGGTTGACACTTTTGTCGAGTCTCTTGGTCTGTTAGTCTCTTGTTCTATGGAGCTGGTGATAGTGACGCACTGTGGACAAGCGCAAGGAGCTGCGACGCGCGTTGATGCTGGTCGATCAATTGTGTGACGCGCGTTCCAAACGCTGGACGATTTGATGCAACGCGACTGCTGGCACTGGCGTCAATCGATTGATCGGTGCGCTGTACGATCGTCACGCGCGTCGCAACGCCTGCGTAAATGCTTGCAAAGCTCAGGAGCTCGTCGATCGGCGCTGATGCGACTGCGTGGCTCTCGCTGTTCGTCGTCGCCATCGTCGTCTCTTCAAACAGACTTGTAGCAGCTTCACGCGCGCGCCGACCAGTCGCATAGACAATGTCGCTGCACGTGACGTCCTGTGCAAAGAGTGCTTCCATGCGCATGGTCGCAGTTGCAGCAGCGCTGTCGCTGTCGCTGTCGTCGTCGAGCGCTTGTGGCACGGAGGAAGGCGCTGTCGCGTACTGCAGGAGCTGCAGCTCGTAGGACCATCGTGCGAGTGGACTCAGCGTATGGGAAGACGCGAGCTGCTGTCGCAAGAAGCCTGTGAAGAGCTACAAACGTGAGGAGCAGCAGCTGGCAATGGAGTGAAGCAAGCGGACAGTCGAACGGCACGGGTGGGTACCTGTTCGATGCGTGATTGCGTATATGAGCGCGAGCTCTTGTGCGACGATGTCAGCAGTGCGTGGTGCATGTTTGTACACGCTAGAACGGCTGCAGTAGGTATTGCGACGACACATACGTGTGAGGTTGGCAAGGTCACAACGACGCCGGCAAAATGGCAACGTCTGCTGCTGTGTTGGACACGCACCTGCTTGCATCGTTGTCGTGTGCCGTCTGCTGGAGCCACTTTGCTCGCTCGCATTCGCGCACGCGACGTCGTTCGTCGTTGTGCTGCTGCATACGCGCATCGACGAGCTGTTGAGCCACAGCAAGCGCTTTTGCAGCGTTGACGTCGTCGTCGTCGTTGCGAGCCATAGATACTGTTCGATGTCAAAACGTTTGTCGTCGATGACTCGAAAAATGGCAATTAACTCCTTTCATTGGCGATCTGTGAAAAATACCATAAATGTTATACGAAAAACGTCAATGATCACAATTCGTCCACACAAAACGACAAATTGAGCAGCAACAGCAATGGCGATCTGCTTCACCACACGCGCGCTGCGTTGCATGCACACGACTGCGCATCGTACTGCACCGTCCATACTTTCGGCTACATCGTATTTAACCACTGCAGATGCCACGATTGCAGTTGCGGCTTCTCGTGTTGCTGGTGTACGAGCAAGCACCTCGAATCGACAGGTACATACAAGTGCACAAGCTACATCGAGTACGCTGCTGCAGTCGATTGCACGCGACGCTGCAGCACTACAGGTGCGTCGTCTATCATGCACAGCCGTACCCAGCACCCTTTCTATCTTCTCTTACTCACTCACACACTTGCAACACTTGCAACACAAGCAGGAGCTGCATGCGTATCTATCAAGCGACATGAATGCGCTTGCTGCGTACGAGCGCACTGCCACTCTCCTTGCTGCATGCGCGACTCGCAACAACAGCGTCTTCACGACTGGCATTGGCAAATCCGGGATCGTTGCGCAGCGCTTTGCATCGTCGCTTGCGTCGATCTCCGTCCCGAGTCGTGTACGTTAAGCTTTTTCTTCGGTTGAGATGTATTTGACTTATAGTTTGTATGCACATGCGACGTAAAGTGGATCCACGCAAGCGAGTGGACGCATGGCGAGCTCGGGAACCTGCGACAGGGCGACACGGTCGTCGTTGTGTCGCATAGCGGCGCCACGCGGGAGTTGTTGGCGCTACCAGCACTCGTCCACGCGCGCGGCTGCAGCGTCGTGACGCTCACTGGCGCAACAAACGCGCTACTTTGCAAACAAAGCGACGTCGTACGATGCGTGCTGCAGTGTGTGCATAGGTGTCCAAGAATACGAACTGGCCGCTTGGTAACACATCATGCTATTTTATTTGTCTAGACGCTCGTGGCGCCTGCGAGCGACGACGTCGCGTGTCCAGTGCCATCGCGCAGTATCGTCGTGCAGGTATGTGTGTGCCATGTCATGCTGCTCTTGTTTGTTGTGTACATACGATAGGCTGGTACTAAAATAGCATAATGGGGACTGTAGGAAGCAGTGTGCAATGCACTCGTTGCGCAGCTCGTCGTGCAGCTAAACGAACGTGCTGCTTGTTTTGCACGCAATCACCCGGGCGGTGCAATCGGTAGCAGCAACTTTGACAAACGATTGTAGATATGAAAGTAGAGACAATAGCAAGTGCAGACAACTACGAAAAAGGTGTTTTTTTGTCGCATAAAAACACATTTTTGACTAAAACGCTTTTTTGCAAGTTGTCGCTTCTTCTCGGTAGCCACAACCCAACTTGCTACTGCACCAATCGAACCTCCTGGCTCTTTACAATAGTGCTACTACGGCTCTGTCCGACGCATTCGCTCCTCCTCGTCTGTGTACTGACGCACAAGTGCATGTGCGTGCAGCAAATCGTCGTACAATGCGAAAAACTTGTTTTCGTCCACCGACAGCAAAAGTGGTTTTGCAAGTGTCGTTCGTCGTCTATCGCCACACGCAAGTGCAGATGATTCGTTGATTGCAAGCGTCAGATCAATCATCCGCAGCTGCTGCGTTCCAGTCGCTACATCGTCATCCTATTTAAATGACAACCGTCAGTCGTATCCTACAGTAGGCACCACCTCGGTCCAACCTCCTACAATAGGAAAAAGAAACCACGTACACTTGCAGGACGAATACAATACGCGAAGCTTTCGATATGCGGAAACTGGAAGCGCAACCGATCGAGTTGCAAGCGCATCGCCGTGCGTTTGTTACTGAACACATGCGCAAGTGGCGCAATTGCAATTGCATCGAGTCCGAATTGTTGCAGCTCGCGTTCGAATTCGAAGCGACTGACGTTGTACTTTGCAGCGTGCTGCAATACGAAGCGCAGCACAGCAACGATTGCCTAATGTAGTGCGAGAGAAGATATGAGAGAGAGAGAGAGAGAGAGAGAGAGACGTACGTTCGCGTCCGTTGCGGTTGGGACGTGTTCAAGGACGCGGTCGATGCGCTGCAGGTGCCGCACATGCGTGTGCAAACACGTAGGAGTGACAGTCAGTGGATGTGCGTGCGTTGGACGCAAACAGAGACGGCTGCTGGACATCGGACCTGTGACGTGAGGTCGTCTGCGATATCGTCACACAACGCAGTGAGGTCGAGTTTGTGTGCCTGTGTGTATGGGACGCACGAGCATGTGCATGCAACGAAAATGAGTGGTTGATATCGATGTGTACAAACACGAGAGATAGCAGCTGAAACGAATGTATCAGCAGGACGACATAGCGCATCGCCGTACCAGACTTGCAAGCAGCGGGATCTCGGCTTGCAGCCAATCGGGTGGTTCGAGACCGCCACAGAAGCGGAACCGCTGCAGGGGCGCACACAACACATAATATACGTGTAAGGTCGCGCGCAAGTTCACACAAGCACGTCGCCATCAGCAGCATCTAGCAGAACATGCTCTTCAAACGCGCACCATTTTCGTTTAGCGATTGCGTCGTTTTGTTAAAGTAAAGATATTTGTTTCAATGATAAACCATATACATGGAGTTCCCTTTCAAAATCGATATGATGAAACCTCCACAATTCGTCGCCTGATCCTAAACAGACACAAGATAAACTGTGAGCCAAGTCGAGTCACGCGCAAGCAGTGACGATGGGCAAAGTGGGTTCTGCATTCATCTAAGTGTGTATGCGTGTGTATGGTAGTTGCCAAACCTGTGGATCAACAAACTGCTTCTCTATGTGTGCTCTTGTGCGCGTTAAACACATCGACACAGAAAGGCAACGCACGCAATCACTGGACAAAGGGACTGAGCGGCGAAAATGCAACAACGAAGCTCGGCGCGCGGTTCCACATGCGCAAGCTGTTTCTGCGCCGCGACGAGTTCTCGCACGACGAGCTCGAGTTCATGGTCGCGTATCTCGAGCACGAGACGACGATCCAGGAGCAGGCGTGGTGGGCAGCACTCTCGCACGTCGAGCGGTGCGTGTATACAAATATGACTACGTGCGCGTGGGATAGCGAGAATAGAACGAGAATAGAACGAACTGTACGTGCATCGGCCACAAGCGTCCGCCCATTCTGACTGTGTTTGAGTGTCCTGCTGTATTGCAACTGGTTCACTCAACGCAACGCAGCCTCGAGATCGTGAGTCGACTCGCGCTGCATCACGTAGCAAAAGGCGATGAGCAGACGATCTACTTCCCGCGCCATGAGACTACAAAGGACTGTATCTTGCTGTACGGGAATGCAGAAGCTAAGCCAATTGATCCGAGCGCTGCAGCGCTGCTGACGTTCACCGAGGGCTCGGTCGTTGGGAACCTCGCACTGCCGCAAGGGACGCTCCCCGACCGCCACGGCGCACCGCACTCGCTCGATGCGCTGGCGTCAACGGGCTCGACAAACTGGCGCCGCGTGAAGCGCGAGCGGCAGTTCCGTGGCGCGTTGCAGTTCTACAACAAGGTCGATCGCTCGTTCACGAAGAGCGACGACTACATCCGTCTCTATCTCTCTCTCTATCTCTCTCTCTCGTATGCGCGTGCTTGACGCGCGCTTGCTCCTCGATGTACATAGCTCACGATCGCTGGACCGGCCGACTACTTGCTCTTGACGTCGAGCGACGTCGTCGAGACGATCTCGCGTGCTGCCGACCGCGTCGAGCGTGCGAAATGGATCAAAGCGTTCGGGCTCGAGCGCTTCGCTGGTTGCATCCGCCGTCGCGTGTTTGACGCCGGCGCTGTCATGGCAACTGAGGACGAGGTACTAAATGCGATGTACATCATCATGGAAGGCGAATGTCGTGCGTCCGTGCGCCGCAACGACGACAGCAATACCGACGTACAGGTGCTGAAGAAAACAGCGGCAGAGGTACTATCGACCGCCTGCGTGGACGCTGGCGTCGCATCGATGCTGACGCGTTTGCTGCTGCTGCTGGTCGTCGTGGTAGGAGATGGTGTTGCACACGCACAAGTTTCGCTCGCACGTGATGCATCAGCTCCCGATCGCATCGCTCGGACCGCTGTCGATGGTCGGCGACATCTCCGTCCTCCTCGGTGTCCCCGAGCCAGCGACGGTCCATGCGACGACGTCGGTCACGGCGCTGTGGCTCGCACAGGAGGACTTTGTGACCGAGTGTGGCGATTTGCGCGACCCTGCGATCGTCGCGACCGTCGAGAGTCCGTTTGCATTGTGCTGCACATGACTATGCATGTATGACAGTTGGCACCTTTCGCTCACGTGACGCTGCATGCTTCTTCCTCTCACTTGATTGCGCACGGCTGTGGTGCATGCGCCACTAGAACTCCAGCGCATTGCGCTCGATACGCTCGGGTTTGTCGTCGAGCGCATTCAAGACGAAGCGACGCACACGAAGAGCGACCAGCAAGCGAAGATCGCGTCCGTGCGCGAGTGGCTACGGCTCAAGCGCGAATGTGCGTCGTTTTACGAGACAGCAAACGCTGTGCATGCCAAAAGCGATGCGGCGGCTCTGATGCGCATTGCTCTCTCTCTCTCTTGTAGCTGTCGCATTGTTGCTTGCGATACCGAACGGTGAATCCGTGCCGCACACGACGGCGACGTCCAGCTCGTCTCTGTCGATCAAAACAGCGTCGTGGGCAAAGGTTGCACCAGTGACTGATGCACTGTCGACAGCAGCGCCAGCTGCAGTGCTGAGGCAGAAGCATCGCGTGCTGCCATCGGTCGTCCTTCAACATGCTGAGCGAACAGCAAAAGTACGCGCGGCAAACGAGACGGCAAAGCGGCGCAACGTAGCGTCGCCGCTTGGTGTCGCAGCGGGCCTTCGGCCAACAGTGACAGCGACGACGGCAACGATATGCACGGACGATGACGAGGACGAACAAACGAGTGCATTGCGCCAAACGCGACAGCATCAGCAAGCTGTGCGAGCGTTCGCGAGTTTGCACTCGCCGATCGCAGGCCGATCTCTCGGCGACGCGCAGGTTGCGCACAATCATCATCTGACCGATGAGGGTGCGGTTCGTGGCACTGCTGCTTATGATGACTGTACTCCTGAACGACGCGCATCGCGCACAGACTCGACGGATGTATCCCTCTTTCTCTTTCCTACCATGACGCGACAGCGGCAACTTCATGGCAAGTACGTTTGATGACCAGTGGTTTGATGTCTCCGTATTTGCTGTCGTTGGCGCGTTTCGCGCATGGTCCTAACACGACGACGTCTGGATTGTCGTGATTGTACAAATGGAATAGGAGTCTCCCGATACTACCTCGATATCAGGGGTACACGAAGTGACAATTAACTGTAAAACAACAACGTTGTTCGTACAGTATCCATACACTTGTTTCATTTTTGCTGTATGTCTAAAACTACTGCTCTCACTAGCCGAGACACGGCCGCTGAAGCGGCCTAAGGGAAGTGCTAGGTCGAAGTGGGTCCGCAAGCGGACCCACTTTGAATGTGTTACAGTGCGCCTTATAATTATACGGACACTTGATTTTTTTGAATAAAATGGCCAAAAATTAGATTAGAAAACTTTCGTTGCATTCAAACGATGCGCAAAACAGAGCTTTATCAGCACCCAAAATGTGAGCTGATGGATCGCTACCAAAACATCACACGTTCAGAATATCATTTTTTGACAGAGTATGAAAAGAATGGGACGGCGCGGTAAGATTGGTAACAAGAGCGTTAATGAAGCTCCGATTGCGATCTAATACGTAGTATATGCGCCCTTGCGCTCGATAACTTGCTGACAGCGGTTTGGCATCGACTGGACAAGTGCGTGCATCAAATCGCTGGTTACAGTGGCCCAACCTCGGATAATAGCAGAC
>JAADXH010000329.1:0-26295 GCA_023337595.1 Globisporangium camurandrum
ACGACGTGTTCTTTGCGATCCACGCAGTCGTGCTCGTCGCCGCCTCGCTCGTCCAGTGCATGATCTACACGCGCGGTGGGCAGACCGTGAGCAAAGCGACGATCGCATGGACCGCTGGCGCCGTTGTCGTCGCGACACTCTTTGCACTCGCAGTTGTCGTCACGGGGAACGACGAGCAGTCGTTCATCAATACGCTCAACTTGCTGTACTTGCTCAGCTACGTCAAGCTCTTGACGACGCTCGTGAAGTGCATCCCACAGATCGTGCTCAACTACCAGCGCAAGTCGACCGTCGGGTGGACGATCTGGAACGTGCTGCTCGATATTGCAGGCGGTGTCCTCTCGATCGCCCAGCAAGTGCTCGACAGCGCTGCGACGAGCGACTGGACTGCGATCACGGGCAACCCAGTCAAGTTTGCACTCGGGTTCGTGAGCATCGTGGTCGACATTGTGTTCATTCTGCAGCACTACGTCTGGTACAAACACAGCGAGAACCAGTACGTTGCCCTCGACGAGCGCAAGCCGTTTTTGTCGGCGTAAGCGAGGCGCACAAAACGATGCAGCTCGATACGAACGAAGGCAGTAGAGCAGAAAGAGAATCGCGTGTAGAACAGAGAAGGTCGTAGAAGTCGATGTGCGTCGATGACAGTTGGGAAAGTCGAGGCGAGCCATACATAACAACAGCACAAAAGTAAAACAGTCAGACGCAATTCAAATATCAATGGAGTGCGATTATGTATGTGATGTCTTACTATGAAGACGCTCGGGTTCGAGCTAGCAGAACGTAGCGGCGACGATCGTGAGCGCAGCCGCGCTGGCAGTGAGACCGAGTGCCGAGACGCCGGACGTGGTCGGGGTCGGCACCGACGCTGGCGCCTTCGTGAACGTGCTGGACGACTTGGCGGCCAAGCTGTTGCCCGACGAGCTGCCGTTGTTATCGTGCTGTTGCCGCCAGCATAAATAACAGTTCTAATTAGTTTTGGTAAGCAAACGCAACTCCACACCTTTTCGTCGCAATGTGTTTGTAATAAACATTACACAATCTTTAAATTATCACTCAACAAACTAACCATAAAGCGTTAAGCACCAAACCAAGCGGTCAACAAACAAACCACAGTGTTACACGTAAAGACTTTGTCGTGCGGCAGTGCGACTTGCAGCAAAAGGTTCGACGTCGGCAGAGATCACGCCAACGCTCTCGTGCGCTGCGACGACTCGCACCATCCGACGTGTCCTCCATTCAACCCCTTATCTCGTGTACAAGCGGCGCGTACGCACACCAAAGCTCACTGCTGCGCACAAGGTGGCTCGTGTTGAGTGGGCACTAAAACACGTTGACATAGGCGACAAGTGGCGCACTGTCGTCTTTACCGACGAAAAGCGCTTCAACCTTGATGGCCCGGATGGTTGTCAGTATTACTGGCATGACCTCCGGGTTGAAGAGGAAGAGTTTCTCAGCAGGCATCAAGGTAGAGGGGGCGTCATGGTCTGGGCGGGCTTTACATCTAGCAGAGTTACAGAGATCGCTTTTCTCGATGGTCGTCAAGACTCAGCATCTTACGTCTACACGCTCTCAGAGTTCCTGCTTCCGTTCGCCAACTTACACTATGGAAACGACTTCGTTCTACAACAAGATAATGCATCCATCCACGTGTCGGCCTATACGCGCGACTTCTTCGACACCATGGACATCCATTTGCTGCCATGGCCTGCCAAGTCACCGGATCTAAACTCTATAGAAAATCAATGGGGGATCCTGGTGCGTCGTGTGTACGCAGGTGGTCGCCAGTTCGGATCAGTCAAAGATCTACGCGAAGCGATAGAGCACGGATGGAAGGCGACCCTATCGACCGTGCTTCAGCGTCTTGCCGGATCCATGAAGAAGAGATGCGTCGAGGTTCTTGTGCGAAAATGATAAAAAGACGTCGTACTAATTTATTGTATGGTCGGGTAATTTGCCTTAAGCTTTGTCCAACTCACAAGATCAATTTTTGTATTAAAACGTTTTAAATTTTGCTCTGATCGATCTAATAAAAGCACCAATCGATTCAGTACATTCTCAAATCTTACAGTGAAGAAACCAGATAGAAATATGTCAAACTGAATGACCAGTTACATAAAATGATGGCGTCTTAAGGTTTTGTCCTCCACTTTACACGTAAAGACGTAGTCAGCGCTTTGTTGAGAGTGAACAAAACACTGAAATTGCATTTCATAAACCACAAAGCCTAGCGATTGCCGCGATGAAGCGATAGACGCACCTTTGCAAGAGCGCTCAGTCGTAACAATACAAGCCAAATGTGACTGTATCGATGAAAAAATTGATGTGGTCCAGAACAACGATAAATAAAATAAGTCGGAACGACCGAGAGTGCAGCTTGACGCGCACGTTTGTCTTTGTCCTTTCGATATTACTCGCTTCGAGGAAGGATTGGACGAATGCCACTAGTGTCTTGCGCGTCTATTCATTATGTTAATGTTGTTTTGTATGCCAAAACATCTCTTTCTTGCATTCATTATCGCCGCTCGCTTATTTTAAAGTCATTATCGTCGGTTTTGTCTGAAGTCACTATTAGATTTTGGTATGAGTGGTATAGGTGAAAGACATTTACATTTGTCGTTGTCATTTGGATTCGCGAAGGTTCGTACTTGAAATTTATTTTACGGCTAGGTTTTAGGGTTTATTCCAAATCTAAATACACCACTCAAAATTGTAGTTTTAAGATGCGTAATTAATTATGTTTATTACAAACAATACGCCACGCAAATGGTTGTATTGTTTATCAAAATGGTAATGTGTAATACAGACAACACGCACAAGTTCGCTATTATCATTCATATTTGACGTCATGAATTGTCAAAGCAAATCCCTAGTATATTTTCATTACTCGCACAGTATGTGAATGGCACAAGAACACAAACACACTTGTGTCCAGCTCTAAAAGAAAATGCCGTGCACCAATAAATACTTTAGATACCGCTTTTACATTTACATTTCATCAATTGATATGCGTGATACAAGTTTCAATCGGATGAACCTTTTAGAAGAGTCACAAACATTGCTCTCACACACGCAAATACCATAAATGATCGATTTGACCTACGAGCATTGGACAATATATAGTTTGAACATTATGATTCTATATGAAGATACTTCTTAAATATTAGTTACATACATGAAATATATTGACGTATATATAAATAAACTGACAAAGACATCAGTAATAAACACTTCAAGTATAGCTTCTGTTAACATGTGTTGGAATCTCGCAAATCGCATTCGGCAGGCCGACTTGCTCGAACTTCAATACTTCGTAAATATACTCGTCGCGAGTTTGGCTATGCATTTTATTCATTCTGCATGACTTCACCGACGCCTTCTCGAACAGTTAGTCATCTATGCCGCAGTGCTAGAGAATAAAACCACAAATGCGTCATCAGACTTGTTGCGAATATACTAAAACAGGCAAGTGTATGTTTTTAAATTTAACTACATTTGTGCTAGCAAATTGAATATCTAATTGGGTTCTTTGTTGCACTCAATTTGTGTTGTCTATCCTACTTGCTCAATCAACAAGCGAATCGAGCGTCCTTTTCAAACATCGCGCATCAATTCATCATGACTTAGTTATTCGCAAAATAACCTGTCCCACGCAAACACCACACTTCCGACGCTATCCGTCACGTCACAGAGCCAGCCAACTGCTTACGAGTTTGTGATCACCGTGCTGGAGCCTTTCGACAGCGTGCAACCAAACGCCGCAAAGATCTCAGCCAGAACGCTGCTAATGCATCCCCCGACGATATTGCGAAAGCCCCGCCGTCTCCAATCTATAACCTCTTTTCCAATCACGGCGGAGCAGAAGCAGAGCCCACTTTGACAAAGTTTGCGCCGCGCAAACTTAGAAAGGTGTCGTTGACGCTACTGGACATCATGTTGCGCAATTGAAATGTTGGAAAAGTCAAGCATTTGTAATTTGGTGCAAAAGAAGTATATTTGTGAAGATGGACATGTTTAAAATGGTGGCATGTCGACCATGCTCGCCAGCATCTTTGGCTTTCGTCTCCGACGTTCTACTAGAACGTGGTGAATTTCCCTGCAATTGCTACCCAGATGCTTTACCTTGCTCATGACGTTGAGCACGCGCGCACGGACACATCGCGCGCACTCGTCACTTTCGGGTATGTATTCCTCAACTTTTGGTGTACCCTGTATGCTAAGGACTTAGCTTTACAACAAGGAGCACATTCAATAAATCAACATGCATGCGTTAAGAGTTGAGTGGTCTCGGTGAACCCAAGAGATTTTGCAGTCAATTGTTTAGAGGATGCAAGAAGACATTTGGCTGGCATCCAAGTGTTACGTCGCAACATCGAGTTGTACAAGCAAATATGCATGAAAAACAAGTAAAAGAGAGAATGTAGACGACGGTCGTTTGCAATTAGACTTTAGGAAGAGTGGCACTACTGATATTGGCTATCAATATCTCGCAAATCAACTACGCTCAATATTATCCACGCAAAATACTCCAAGCTGTCGCTTGCTGCTGATAAAGGTGAGTGAGAAATATAGAACTTTGAGTGACAGTGTTGTCGTCACCAGCATGTTTGGACATTTGTGTCGGTTGTAGTGCATTTTTGCAGGTAAGTATCATTGAGTACACGATTTGTACAACAACAGTTTCTAAGCGTGTACAAGTCTCACCAAAGTTCACATGTCGCACAACCCATTGCGCGACGGCGACGGCAAAGATTACCACCGAAAAGTGGTTCACGTAGTGTACATTGGCACATATTTCGAGAGAAGTCGTCGTTTGACTAAAAAGATCCACTGACGCAAGATGAGCTGTCCCTCGCATCTCAGTTTATACGATTTACTAGTACAAGTATATCTCACCTGTTCAATGCATGTCATTATTTTGCTGAGTCACCTATATAATTCTCGATCATCACGTGCTATAGCGTCACAGTGTATACCGACAACAGCTTCGTACATCAAGTCTGATTCTGTGATACGCTGATTAACGTTTGCTACTGTTACAAGCAAGCGATACACGTCCAGATCTAACGGCTGATCTTACTCAACTCCACAATCTGCGCAACCTTTTATTTCAGGTCACTATGATGAGTAACCTTTTCGTCACAACTCGCTAGCAATGTGCAACGTGACTACTGTACATCTGGTTCAACAAACAATTTGCTCAACTAAAGACCTGCAAGGTGTTCCTGATGATCATCAATTGCGATATAAATGTCATTCACGGACTCGAGATACAAACTGCAGAATTAGATTTTAATTGTTAAAACAAGGCTATGTAGGCTGCGTTTATCATGAATAATGAGCACAAATATTTGTATTTTTGAAAGCAAAGGAGACTTATGCAAAGCGGAGTGTATGTGGATGTCAACAGATCCAATACTACTAAATCATTTAGTTGCAACTGAACTGAAGCACTTCGTTAAAAGGTATTTTAATATGGCGAACGACGAAATCATATCAAAATCGAAAGCAACCATCGGTGCAGAAGTGACTATAATACAGGACATATACACCATTGTATTTTAAACTCTAAATCAGTACATGACAAAACGATGCAATTGACAAAGACCGCAAAAATCAGCTTCGTGCGCACGTAATAATTTGATCGATTTACATCAAGTGATCTACTAGGTACATTCAGCAAATTGCCGCTCCATCCAATCATTCCAGGATATCTCTGCCGCGCGCGACTCCTCATGCGTTCAGATTGGAAAAACAGGAGGAAATGCGTGAAGATCCATCAGCAAGTGTGCGCTTGCACAGAATCGCTCGTCGTCCGATTGTATACATTGACAAATAGGACCGTCAGTCCTCACAGTATTTAATACTTTTGGAGGCCTCTTCACTGCATGCTGCTTGTCGGCACGGCAATGTCTGCTGTTCATCTTAACCATCCTCCATCCAGCCACGTCGACCAGCAGATGTCTGCGCGAGCCCCACCGACCTACGAAGATAACGACTGTGAGGCACGAATGTGACCCGGTCGAGCGAAGCGCGCGCTACTCGTGACGCCATTGAAAACAACACAACGACAAACACAGATTCACCAACTACTTGACACGACTGTTCGACCAAAAACACGTACTCTAGCAATTAATGATACCTGCCGACATCTACCAACCACGAAAACAAACACACACATCACGACCAAGAGCAAAATCGAATAAGACATTACTCATGTGTAGCGATGTAAACATCTTCAGCACTGTGATTTTGGCCATATTTTATTGTGGCACTGCCAGATTTATCGGTGACTTGATGTTTGTTTAGTCAATTATTTTTCGCTCATTTAATGTTTGTGTATACTACGTGATATTTGTATGCAAATTGCTAACTTGGCACTACCAGGATTAAATATGGCTTATCCGGGGTCTGCCATGATTCGTTGCTAAAGAGATAAGTTGAGATATGGAATGAGAGCACTTAATATTAGTGCGTGGTGTGTTGCTTCAACCAAAATTATTAACACGTTTTAACAAAGCCTCGTGCGCTATTTCTGGATTTGCTAGCGTACGTGTGCGCTATTTCTGGAATTGCAAGCGTAAGCGTGAATGAATGAACAAATACCTCGCACAAGTTTTATTTTAGCGCAACTGTTATCTTAACGTTTTCATCAGTGTTGGTAGGCACAATATAATAGATTTTCTAGGATTGTAAGCCGATACTCTATTTTAATATGTACGATATTTCAAACAAATTAGGTGAAAGAATATGTTACTTTCTCATGACGAAACGATGCAAACGAAACACTTACATAGCTTTTACAGTAAAACTCGATGTTTTAGCAAAGACGACGGAAGTTCACGACTCTAATTGCAAAATATGTGAGATCCACAAACTCCTTCGGTTATGAAGAAGTACGACACCGATATATTTTAGACAACATAAACCCTTGTATACAATATTTATTAATCTATACATTAGACGCTTCAACTCTACAAAGCAGCAAACTACTGTACTATACTAGTGTGGCCAGCTAATCGTATATAGCAGATGGAAATATAACCTAGTAGCCGCGTTAATTTTGTTGAAGAGAGAGGCATACCTGCGTTTGCATGATGTGAATAATATTAAGATGCAGTGTCATACATGACTTTAAAGAATACATGACGAGCAATTTGTTGCCTTATGCCGTCTGAATGCGGCATAGAAATGGCAGTGCCGGAACGTTATATAATTTCCACATTTTCGTTTTAGTAAGCGTGTTATAACTTCACCTCTCAAAGGCGGATAATCATAAAACTCATTATTTGAACTGCAAAAATGGCTTGGATGTACTATACATAGCATACGATGTACTCATTCAAACACAATCTAATTGGTTGATACTTTATATTAAGTAGATAGGTTATGCATGTTGAGGGATGCATCGAAATCGTTTAACACATTTAAAACATTAGCACAAATTTCCACTATATCTTACTCATCTTCACTGATAAAGTACACTTTTATTTACCTGATTTCAGTATGGGCACACTTTCAACCATAATGTTTTATGCTGTTCGTAACAGCCTATCCGCCTTTGAAGGGATAACTCTAGCACATAAACTATAGTTGTTACCACACCACAACTAAAAGCAGCTGTTATTCAAGACAAAAACGGACTATGACGACAAAGCCTCTATTACTCGCGTATAATGCTAATACACTGCTTAAACAGATGCAGAACGACCGCTAATCTAAATATAGTTGCGTTTTTAGCCATCCAGTTTTGGCCACACAGAGTATAGTACACATGATTACAACAAGCGCTGATGAACCGTTCCTGGAGATTAACACATGCGATGTAGTTGAAGTGTACTGAAGATAAAATAGGACATATTAATAGATCTTTTCTCATGACATTTGCTACCCGAAACGGCGCTATATTGTTATACCAAAAACTCGAAACTATCGTATCAGAGAACGAGTCTGCATTCGAATCAACGATAGGTGCAAACTGTAACCGATCCGTTAGCATTGCAACAGTTAATTGACTCGTTAAAGCGTGAAAGTCAAGGGGCGTAGCTAAACACATATGATCAATGCGCCGCTCACTGCACTTCGTTTGGCAGCGTTGGTCATGGATATCGCCGGCAAAACCAAAATACGATATTTGTTTACCGTGCAAAGGAGATCAAAGGAGATAAAGGCAATTTTATTACGTTGAGCCAACGTCAGTCAACAAATCCTATTTTTGCAATACGTTTGGTGGAACGTAATATGTGCATTAGCTTTTTAAATATTGTAATAACAACGATACGGTACAATGATTTCTTGTTGTACTATGTATTATTATGCCATGGTGCGAAACGGCGCAAACTATGTATTAATAGTTTAAGTATCGATGACTGTGTCTGAATTATGTTTCATGGTTATCGTGATTGGTCTGGATCAATAACCAGTGTCCTTTATGAGAATAAAAATATACATCGAGTACAAGGAAAAATAGGCAGCAGCAATAATAAAATAAATTAACAAAATGCTCTTCTCCCTAGACAATTTCATGACATATCTTGCATCCACTAAAATCCCAGACCTTAACACCGAGGCTAGAATACAACGGTATACAATATATGGGTACAGACAACTCACATGTAAAGACCCACGTTATACTGATATATTATGTTTCTTCCTCGCAATGAAACGACGCAAAGAAAAGAACTAGCATACTCATGTATCTATCATAAGCTAATATTGCATGTTGCTTGTGTCTCGAGCAAGTCAACAGACCATCATATAGCAAGAACACATGAGATTTAATTTATTGGTCTATTAAACAACGTCCAAGCAAATGGCACAATCATCATGAAATCAAAAAGCCATTAGTGCGCGACATCATCGGGCGGCGCGATTATCAGTTTGTTATATTGCTGTAGAACAGATTAAATACTTTTACTGAACTATCCTTAATTTCAAATCTGTACATGATGAAACGACGCAGATTAAAGAATAACGAAGTTTTGTAGCCATTTCAAATATGGCTAAAGCCATTTTAACCAAGCGACAGTAAATGCGTAAAATTACCATATTTTTATCCAGCTGGACATGAGTACACTAACATGCTTTGCTGTAAACGAATTATGGACGACATTAGAAGTATTCCATTTGCAGTTACAAGTCGATATTGTTTATGTGCAGCAAGTCAATTGTATTTTGGCGACCTGTGATTGGATAGCAAAAATTTTGGCGAACAGAATCAAAATCGTGTCTGGTCAACGTGCAGCAGCAACGTATAGTTTTTTTCAAGCATACGAACACATGTTACCAAGCATGATGTCTGATGTCAGATCACGCTGTGACACCTGGACATCGTCAAGACTCAGCTGCTCGAACAGGTGCCAGCATGGTCAGCACTGCAGCACCATATCATTGCAACACCACCACAACGTGGTACTTCTCGACATAACATGAGTGACGCTCTGACTTCTACTGCACTGTTCACGTTGCATCAGCGTCGTCGTGGAGTAGTTGATGTCGGTGCATTTACATGACGGACCTTGGCAAAAGTTGTGTGTTTTACTACAGCAACAGTTTTTCGGGTATTCAATTTTGTGTGTGCCTGATTGGTCAGGTCGACACGCCCACTTTTAGTTGACATTTTTTGTTGCTGCTGCAAATTGATGATCCCTATGTATTTAAATATACTTGCAGTAAACGCTGTGTTTTTCTTATCAATCTTCTAAATGTATGTTTTTTGTGTTCTGTGATTGGGTAACATGTCTACACTCTCAATTCTACTTGTAACGACTCCTCGTCAATGATGTGACAGTGTTTGCTCCAAGAAAGCTATGCTACATCATTATGCAGCTCACGACGCTATGCAGTGGTGTAGGAGCCACAGCGCATACGTTTCACAAACGCGCAACATTCCACAGCATATAGGCAGGAAAGATGCTCGTCCATGGCGTCGACATCTCGTCGCTCGAGGGCTGGATGGTCAAGATCAACAGCAACCCGTCGATGTTTGGCAAGAGTATGAACCGCCGCTGGTTCCATGTCTCGTCGGAGACTGTCGGTGACGGCAGCAACCAGAAGCTCGTGCTTTCGTACGCGAAATCCAAGTACGTACATTTACACTCGCCCACGTTGGTATTGTGTTTGTGTGTGGGATGTCAGTGTTGGATGTACTGACCTCGCATAAACACACTGAATCGTTATCGCTTTTGTTTGGGCACTGTCCTCGCCTGGACAGGACAGCAAAGGAGCCACGCGGGTGGCTGTACCTCGAAGACGTCACTGGCGTTTACTGCCGCCGGGTGCGTACGCTTGTCTGGACGTCTGTCGCTTATCCGTATAACTCACTCTGATTTGCATTGTGCCTCTCACGCATTGCAACAACTCCCAATGCTCTACTTGGATATGTAGGACATGATCGAAGTCGTTTCGCCTGGCCGCACGCTTCGGTTTAAGGGCGAGACGAGCGCAGAGCATCGACTATGGTCCGATAGTCTCCATAAGCTGTGCAATCCGCCAAAGGATGCGAGCAAAGGATCCACGACAGCTGATGACGCCAAGCAACGCACTGCTGGCGAGGCAAAGGCTCGACAACTTGAACAGCAAGAGCGTCAGGAGCGCGACCGCGTTGCTGCCAGCACGAAGCGAGCTAAGGAGCTTGCTGCCGAGGCAGACAGAAAAGCCGCAGATGCAGCAGCGGCAGAGTGCAAGCCAACTCGAGAGCAGGAACCACGAGAGTCCGACAGAAATGCGAAGATGCAGCGATCGCAGCAACAGCAACCGCAACAGCCCTCATCGTCATCGAAAGCAGCGAAGAGCGAGCGTACTGCCAACTCGCCGGAGCGACGGGTGCGAACGCCGCCAGCGCAGCAAAACCGACGCAACTCGAACGGGCGTTACGGGCAACGCAGTCGCAGCGACGACAGCGGCAGCGATTACGACAGCGACCACAACGATCGTTCTCAGCGTGAACAGCGTGATCCCGCGAAACGTGCAAGTCGCGACAACAGCGGCAATTGCAGTGACGGCGACCATGACATGCGTGGTCACGATGAGCGCGGCTCGCGCGTATCTCTTCCTCTCCGAGAAGCACGAGCGATCGGTCGAGACACTGCACATCGGCGCGCACCGCCAGTGTCTACGTCGAGTCGCCGTGAGGCACCATCGCCGACGAGCGCGAGACAGCAACGCGCAGACTCTAGTGACGACAGCGACCAAGACGATCATACACGTGGTAAGCACGATGGGCGGCAGATGAGCGCGAGTGAGCACAGCGACGATAGTGACCAAGACAACGACAGTGACAACGAGAGAGCTGACGACCGCGACGATCGTAGTGAGCGCCAGCACCAAAAGGCTCCGCTTGCAGGAAAAGACGGTCGTCCAGCGCTGCTGGTGTCCCAGATCAGAGCGACGACACCGCGCGACGTGACACCATTGGAGGCGTCGGTGTTGCTTGAAACTGCACCAAGCGCCGCGTCCAAGCGTAGTAATGCACGCGCTGGTGCGGCTACCGACCGACGCCACGATAGCTCGGACGACGACAACGACGACGACAGTGATGAAGCCGAAGATGACGATCCTGAAGAACAGAGTCCGCGCGAACCGCTGGTGCAAAGTGCTGGGACAACGTCGTCGCAAAGACGACACGAGTGTGTCGATAGTAAGGACGAGGGCAAAGCGAGCGACGGTGATGACGACCATCGAGCAGCAACACCGTCGCTGCAAACAGCTGTGTCGAATCCAGAGCCGATGAACAGTGCTCCAGTGCTGAAGCCAAAGAAGCATATCGATTACTTTGACGACGACGACGACGACGACGACGACGCACCAGTTGCCAGTGCTGTGTCCACTGGAAAAGGCAGTAGCAACAACCAAGCAGCGTTGCCGGCAGCAGCTCACCCATCGCAGCGCAATGAGCGACTCAAGAGCGGCGGCAATGGCGCGATTGCACGCGACAACAACTTTGTCGATGACGACTGGGACGCTGGAGACGATGACGGCGAGCGCGTCGCGCCAGCCGCAAAGAGCCACACAGCGAGCAGCAGCAGTCCGATGAAAAAGGTGCGATACAAATGTGAATGCCTGCATAGATATGTGAATGAACGCGATGGCGCTTGTCAAGCACAAAGCTCGCCCAAGCAGTGACATTAGATTCGATTCGATCGGATCGAGTGGTGCTTCGCTTACATCATCTCTTCCTCTGTCGATGCGGTAGCACCAAGCGATACCTGCCGCTGGCTTTGGGGGCGTCGCAGCTGATTCGAACTTTGCGTCCGACGACTGGGACGACTGAGTCGCCCACAATCTGACAAGCAAGCACCATAGCAGTGGAAGGCAATCTCCGTGCCAATTTATCCGTATGGAATACGTAGTGATCCGATTAAATCAGCGCTTAGATGATTGATTAAACCGATCCACAGCATGTGGTGAGGCGCATGCACTCCTTTCAAAACCGCACAATTGCGCATAAACGAGCTTTGTAGGATGATCCTCATTTATGTCTGTGAGTCCTACGCACAACAATTTGTCCAATCGACTCAACATGCACACTAAAATCGACCCATGCAGCATCCATCACCTCTCTCTCTCTTACTCTCCGTCCTCTTTCCCCTCCAGTCAGCACCTGCTTCCTACAGCCGCGACGTCGTCACAACGTCGTGGTAGTTCTCGACCGTCAAGCGTTCGTACGCATGCGTAGCTTTGTTCAAGAACCAGAGCTTGTCACGCACGCGCGTCGGGTCCAT
Organism: Globisporangium camurandrum; assembly: GCA_023337595.1. Taxonomy (NCBI): domain Eukaryota; phylum Oomycota; class Peronosporomycetes; order Pythiales; family Pythiaceae; genus Globisporangium; species Globisporangium camurandrum. The sequence continues at coordinate 12,723 of JAADXH010000329.1, forward strand.
GCCGTCGGCGCGCATCTTGGCTTTCTCGTGCTTCATCGTACCAGTCACAGCCATCGCTTGCAGCTGGCGCAGAAACAGCGGCACGGCGTACGTCGACAGGCGCTGCTGGACAAACGTCGCAAACGCCGGTAACTCAAACGTCGCGTCGTCAAACACCATCGCTGCGCAGCACGCGCGGCCGTCGTGGCCAGGCACTTGGACGCCATAGACGCAAATATCACTCAAGCCAGGGAAGTGCGAAATCGCTTCCGACACCTCGTTCGTCGCAACGTTCTCACCTTTCCAGCGAAACGTATCGCCAATCCGGTCGACAAAGTGCCAACAGCTGTTTGCATCGACTCGAAACAAGTCGCCAGTGCGAAAGTACGCGTCGTGTTTCGTAAACACGCCCCGTAAAACTTTCTTTTGCGACTCGCGTTCGTTCTTGTAGTAGCCATGGAATTGCTTCGTCGCGTCGCGATCGTCGACTTTACAGAGCAACTCGCCGACTTCATTCACACGACACGGCCGCAAAAAGCCAGTCGCTGGATCGCGCACGTGGTCATCGGCGTCGACGTCAAACTGGACGATCGCAGTGCCCGACACTTTGTTCACGATCACGCCACGGCGGCCCAAGTGGCCTTGATCGGCAGGCGTCGTGCAACTGTTGATCATGCCCAAGATGCCTTCAGTTGATCCGTAAAACTCGTAGACTGCTGGGATCCCAAACCGCGATTGGAACGTCGCCCACACGTCGGGGCGTAAGCCGTTCCCAAATGCAGCGCGCACGTGGTTTTGTCGATCCTTCGTCTTTGATGGCGCATTCAAAAGGTAGCGACACATTTCGCCAATGTATTGCACGATCGTTGCGTCAAACTGACGGACTTCGTCCCAAAACTTCGTCGTCGAGAACCGCCGTGAGATACAGAGTGTCGCGCCACTTGCGACCATCATACCGACGGCCAAGTTGCCACCCGACGTGTGGTACAATGGCAACGCGCAGTAGATCCGGTCGAGCTCTTGGAGGTGCATCGTATACACAAACGACAGCGACCGGAGGAGGACGCTGATGTGCGACACGCGCGCAGCTTTTGGCAGGCCGGTCGTGCCGCTCGTGTAGATCAAGAGCGCAATGTCGGTCGTTTTCAAGTCGCGGCGGATCGACGACGGTGGTTGCGCAGCCGACATCGACGTGAGTTGCGCGTCGAGCGACTGCGCAAACGGATACGACGCAAAGCTTGGCGGTGGGATTGCTGCTACAGAGTGAAAAAAAAGGTTGACGGGGTGAAATGGGTTAAATAGACCATTTAAATGGGCACATATACAAAAACACGCGTACGTACCATCATTGAGGACGTGGAACGACGTCCCGTGCACGCGACTTTCGACGGCTGCTGCTTTGTCGAGGAGCTCGGCGCCCACGATGATCTCGTTCGTGTCGGCGAGCTGAATGCAGTGCACGAGGCCGTCAGCCTGCAAGTGCGTGTTGAGCAGCGCAGTGACGACACCGATTTTTGACAACCCGAGCCAGACCGTAATGTACTCGGGGCGGTTCTCCATGAGCAGCCCGACGGTCTGGCCCGCACGCAAACCGCGCTGCATCGCCCAGTGCGCGATGCGGTTCGCCATCGCGTCGCACTCACTGAACGACAGCGTCCGGTCCTCGAAGCGCATGCACGCCTTGTGTGGCCACTTGCGGACACTCGCTTCAAACAGGTCGCACACGAGCGCATTGTCGCGCGACAGGCGCTTCGTCGCTAAGAGCGCGAGTCCAAGACGACCGAATTTGTGCAAGTCGTTCGTCAGCAGCAGCTGCTGGTCGACCCAGTAGGCAAGCGCCGCAGTGCCAGCGACGGCAGCAAACTTGGGCGGCACGCACGCAAGCACTTGCTGCGCGGACTGTGCGAGATCGTTGACGCTGGCGCCAATGCGCGCAAACGGTTCGGTTGGGGGTGCTGCCATCGTGGTGTTGTTCGCGTCGGTGTGGCAAGCACGGCGCAGATCCCAAAGTGGCGGCTGTCTGTGTGCCCTCCGGTACGTTTGGTAAATGGCGCTTGGGCAACTCGCAGCACTTCAAGCAGGAATCGTGTCGCGCCTGCGTGGATACTGTTGCGGTGAAGACTAAACAACGCCTGTGACGCATATCTTCCCGTTTGCTCATCACGGAAATTTCGTTTCGTAAAGAAATTGCAAAATAGTGCAAACTATATCAACCACAATTGCAACCAATTTGCTTCACAGCATTTGGTGGCGACGTTCTTGCATTCACCCTGTCTCGCTACTGTAACGATGCTCGCGAATGTACTGTTGTTGTTGCATATGTTGGGTAGAGTAGATACTGCTCCGTGGTAACATTTGCTGGCGCGGTTGCGTGCTAAATTGCTGTGAAAGAATATCCAAATATATTCGATTTTAACAAAATCTCCATTCCATGTTTCCGCCCTTTCGATCTGCATCCAAGAAAAACGAATGTCATATACGTACGTATAAGCATCCGCGAATTCTTAGGTAACATACATGTACTATAGAACAAAATGTCATATGTTACGAAGCACACAAAATTGTAGAAAAGTGTCTTATCAATCCTACTACGGTACACTACAATGTTTCGAGGGTAAAGACCATGTTTTTGGAGCGCGTAAGTTTGATGACACTTTGTTTATTACTTTTGTGTCGACGTGTTTGACGTCATGTGCCAGAGTATGGCATCTCTTCGCGTGTATTTAATGAGCTTAGCGTATGCTCGTCTGTCTCAAAACATACTGCCAATGTTCTTTTAAAAAGTGTGGAGCTTCGCGTTGTTGGTTGCGTGATACGTGAGTGAGCTGATTTGTAAGGTATGCGTTTGTTGTTGTCCCTACATTTTTTTGAATGATTTACCTTGCATGACATGCATACATGTGGTTGAGTAAGTGCAGTTCAAACTCAAAAACATTATTTTCTTCGCAGTGGATTCAATAATGATCTGATGAAAACACACGTGGCACCACTAAATAGCTTTCGGTTTTGTTGTCGACGTCGCGAATTTAGATTTAATCAAAGCAGCACTTGTGGTTATCAAGCAACCAAAACGAAATTCAAAAACACAAATTCGTGTTTGTATGAGATATGACATATCCAATAAACGAGCACAAATTTCGGGATCTGCATTATATTGACCAAGTATATCGCACCATTTGGGCAATGTGCACCACACCACAATTTCATTATAGCAGTAAGTTTTGAGACAGACTTGTATTTCACTAGCAGTTGCCCCGTATGTATAGCAAACATCTTAATATTATGTTTGCTGTTATCAAATAAATGGAAAATGGTATTCACTCATTGCAATTCTATTCACTAGAGTGCAATTCAAGTGTAAATAATTTGCCATTTTCATCAGTATCAATCTTCACTTTGACACATCAAACTACGCACAAAGTGTTTGTAAATGAATATATTCACTTTACAAATGCAGTACAATCTACAACACTCTTAGATGTAAACAACATCGATGTCTTAAGTGATATTAAATTCTGGTTTATTAAAATATTATGTGTTCAGCACAATGCCGTGATACAAATACAAACTTCATTTGTTGCTATGCGTTACAACACTCGATTGCTTCCATGTCACAGCAAATTTATATCAAGACAAAGTGTCGTGCATACTAAAGCACATGCTATATTATTTGAATCACATGCTACAAGCGATTGACTGGCTCGAGCTCATTCTTTTAGCTTTCTGTAGATGATGTGATTGTAACCAATGTAGTGTGTAACATCGCGTACAATTATTATATTTCGATTTATGTTTCCTGTAAATCTTTATTGTCATTGCTGAAACTTCATGTAAGCGCTCGTTAATTATCGCAGATCGTATATCGCAGTGACTTTACTTATTATTACCTCCGTTTCCTATTGACTGTCGGTAAACATCCTCTGATGGCGAATTTGGTCAGTATTTTTCTGAATGAAGAGATAATGGCAAGAATGAGTTCGTGTACACGCGCTTGTTTCATTGACATGCTATCTCTATTATGCTTGTCGTGCATTGTATCTTAAACAGTGGGTAATATGCGCTTGCGAACCTTTTTTGTTCAAATCTGTTTAGATTGGTGAAGTCAGAATCTTGTCCATGTGTGATTAAGCATAGCGGAGTTAAGTGCATTTTTTGTACGTTTGAATTGAGACACGCGAAAAAGTTGAATCGACATTAGTTATGGCACGGAGGTAGTATACAGTTTGTAATCGCACGTCACGTGCAAGCATTGGTAAAGGTCTATAAATTTTCCTGTATCGTATGTTCGCTCGTTTCCGCAGTCGGTTCTGTAAAACGTGTGATTTATCTTAGAGTGATTTACACGGATCTCAATTGCATATCCAAACACACTTGCACCCTTCTTAATCCATTATACAAATTGCCGACCTTTTACGATTGTTATAGAATAAAACCTCAATACACAGCGTAGCAACATATACAAAATCCAACTCTGCAAACGCATTTGTATATATACGACCGATGCTAATATATTCGAGTAAGAGTTTCTGCAGTATATATCCATTACATAAAACAATAATTATTCACATGGAGAGGTTGTGCGTGACATATGTTTTACCTAAACGGATTGGGTATTTGTACATTGTTGGTGTTAACTGTGTATATCTGCGAACAAACAAGAAAGAGGTAGTAATCGAGAGCGTGATGGCAGCCATGACAAATCGATGGTTGCATATGCTTAGTGTCCCAGAATGTTTCGAACACAAGGCATTCTGAACAAAATCTAGTTCGCCAAGTAAACTAAAGCAAGAGGTAATGAAACTCATGGCCAAACAAGCACACGGGAGCGAAGATAGGGAGGAGACAGAAAGAGAAAGTATTTCCCGAGATTTGCGGCGGTGGTATATTTGAGCATTTGCTGTGTAACCAAAGTGAGCGGCCCGTCAATCATTCTTGCGAGAATCCGATGAGTTGCCCATGAATGTAACTGAAACGAAGTATAGTCAGCTCATTTATACATTTATCATGGGCTAGTATTGAAGCAAACTTATATATACTGTCTTGACGAAACATCTCTAACAGAGGCCAATAAACTTTCCAATAATGTATATGTGAGCTCAATACCTCCGCCGGGAACACTAGTATGCCATTTTCAACCGGATATATAGCATCATTGTAAGCGCTGCTCTCAAGTATCTAGCACTCGGTGCTGAGCTGTATACAACTATGTGTTGTAAAGCTTTGCTGATTTGTTAGGTCAAGGTCACATTGCAGTAAGGTAACATTTTATTCTTAACTGCTTGTTTTACAATTTTTGCTATAGTCATGCGAACTACATCGTTCAAGCTGACATAAAAAATTGTTTTGATACCTAAGCGCTTGGGATGCCGGCACAATCACCAAGTTTGGATTTGCTAGACGCATGAGTTTCACTCGAAAGGTAATTTTTAATTCTTAATTTGCCTAACACATGCAATACTTAATATCGCTTTCCACTCTCGTTTTTGTACTGAGATAGATCATTTCATCGATTCTTTATCGAATACGTATTATGTTTAAAAAACGTCCACATCACATGTTTATGCTGCTTGATCCAGCAGCACAAAACATGAGAAGTCCTAATGCCTAGTAATGGTACTTGAGCATCACGTGAATGTACACGAAAAAGAGGTAACGTTATAATAACGCAATATATAGTAATTTTTGACCTCTTTATTTGGAATGCTCATGACACAAAACACAGGTAGCAAAATGGTTTGCTTGAAAAGAGTTCACTACGAAAATATACAATACAGTAATATTAATACAACAAGCAGTGTAACATCTACAAAGTATTTGTATTGTACGAGTAAACTGCAGCATATATAGTCCTAATAAACAGATCGAAAAATAAATGCCCGTATAGATTTTTATGCTAGGGTGCAACGCCTACTGTGTTATATATTGCCATATACTCAGAATATTGCATGACTTAGGTAAAATATACATATATTTATATCTAAATCAGATACTGAGTTTATAATCTTGCCGCTGCAGTCAATACAACTAAAAATGTGCGTCTATCGTTGAGACGGATGTTGTTTTGTCGCACGTTACATTTTTGACATTATCCTCATGTTTAGTTGCGCAACAGCACCATACAATAATTTACGAGCAAAGTTAGTTTTTCACGTTTAATAACACATGGCGGGAACCGTACAATGGCATACCGTGTGTAGCTCGACGGATTTAACCACTATTGATCGGTGATGTATTGGCGCCGCAACGCTCATATTACAGATACGTCCGAGTTATACAAACTTCACTAACCATGTCAACCATAACTTACTCACTTCGAGACAATAGTATATAAAAGAGATAATACATATCAAGCAATATTGGATTATACATTAGAGATAGTGTGTGGAAGATTGACTAGTAATCATATATGTATCGTACCATTGTGTAACAAAACAGCATCCTTAGCCGTGCCAAAATTGACTTGGGCAGCGTATGCAACTATGTAGTATAAAAACCCTATGTGTGCTACGCAGCTGCTACGACCGTCGTGGATGATATAACGTACCATTAGTATGACGATGCGCTTTCCAAAGTGAGATGAGAATATGGTATACTCGGAGTGTAATGTTGTACATTCTGAAAGCGGGGTGTAACTGACACCTGTCCATATTTAATAAATACGCGATATATACTGTACTGTAAAATTGACAATAGCTGACTACACGCATCTGCCGGGTCGTGTGGTAAAGGCGCTATGTGTATGATCTACAAGAAGTACGCGTCTATAAGCGCGGTATTATAGCCCGTGGAACTCAAAAAGAATCAAATCTCTATATGCTTGTGCCTGTCATTTTCACAGCAATACGATACCCGAAAACATTTCGGATTGGATTTGACATTAAATGTCAAAATCACAAAGTTTGTGTACAACTTTTCCAGTAACATATATTTGTGACATATTCAAATGCAAGGCTTGTGCAGTCCTGCTCTACGAAAGGCAGGCAGCTCACGCTGACCTAAGGGTGTATAATGTTCATGAATAGTTTGGCACCTACTACGCACTCATATGGGACGGCGCTGAACGAAATAGAGCTTTTGACCCAAGTGCAAATCGCTATGTATGGGTTTCATCACGTAGTACACTGTTAGGTGTCATTTGACACCCTGAAGTCCAAGATTGACTAGATAGATCAGACATGGCATGTCCACAGCTTCTCTGTTGGGGTAGAATATTCAGGTTTTTGTATTGCACGTCTTGGTGCAGAATTTTGAGCGCTTTCCGAATTCGTCTTCAAATCTTGTTGAAGTGCCTTATTAGACAGATATTCCAAATACATATTACCTGATACACACAATCAACTAGATTCCAATAAAAGACAAATACCTTCTCTCGGTGTTTCCACCTGTACAAAAATGGACGGCGAATTCTCAAACGCAATTCATATATTACTCATTTTTGGCTTAGTAAAATGAATACGAAAAATGTGATCTCACATGAAAAGGACGAGTAAAATCAATATTTTGGTAGCAAATAAAACTGCAATGAATAGCTTGAGTGGTCGAATTTCTCGTTGAATGGCAGTAGATATGATATATATACTTGTTGTGTTGCAACACAGGAAGTGTCCGAAATGTAACATATGTGGTTAAAAGTATAACATGCGGTTGCGCCTTGAGGAGTACATTGATCAAGCACAAGGTGATTGTTATGAATAGTAAGATGCAGGAGATCAAACTATATATATTTATCCTCATGTAACGCTCCACTCTGCTGAAGTTTAAAATACGGCAACTAGATTTTTGAGGTGCAGGCTCTCGTGTCTGGCGTTATTTACCTTCACGAGCCGTGCGATTACGTGCCTTACACATTTCGAACACGCTCCGCATCGAAATTGAAGTGCCGAAAAACAGATAAGCACGCGCAGAAAAACATACACAAACAGTTGGATTTGTAAAGCTGTTTGTGAGTGAGTTGTATAGGTGATTATGTGCCGTTTGCACTTATTTCCATGAGGGCCGTGCGAGTAAGCGACAAACACATTGTAGGCAAATGCCTTTGTTCGAATCATAGGTGCGAGCATGCATCGATACATAAACAACTACTCGACTATCTAATACAGTAAGTAGGGTGGATTGCAAAAGTGATTTCTTACTGCTTGTTTGCAATATGTGTGACGTATGCTATGCACAGTTATAACATAAAAAGTTAACGTCGATTTTGACGGCAGCTGTATATTCACCACGAGTTTATACGGTTTGACAAAAAGTCATTTCGGAACCGTTACACAGCAGTACAGCGGTTAAACCACCCGCACACTTAGTGCTGACTAGTATTGTATATTTCGTACTGGATGATAAATAATTAACTATATAATTCATGCATGATTTTCACTCAATTGGGAAAGATAGTGCATAAGTTGCTATTCACGAGATCTTTTCCAATTTTTGTAATATTTACAGGTAAAGACTAATGTGACAGCGAGGTATAAGTTTCCAGTAATATAGCAGTCAAAGAGATTGCTTGCAGAGCATTGACAAATTCGCTTTGTGTTAAAGGTTGTCTACAACAGTGTAATCGTTTGTGAAGCATTTACTGCAAATCAATCACGTATCGAAGAATGCTTATTAATGAATCATTTCATATAATGAAACGACAAACAAGTGACTTTGGCCAAATATGTTCGTCTAACCGAAATATCTCGGTCAATCAGCTAAAATGATTTGGATATTGTGATCGTCCAACTTCTTTTGCTGACAAAAGAATGGCTCAAACCAACCGCGTGTTCACATTGTATATTATAGTATTTTCTAGCGTGCTAATTGCTGCATTGCGTGTCAAATACATTTTTGTTTGAGACATTTTCTAGACGTCAAAGTAAAAAATACGGCGAGAAGGCACTTTTGGTCAAATTCATATGAAACATTTGTGGTTGTAAAGCGCTTACTTTCGTCTTTCAAGTGGCGCAATATCATAACGAGCAAACTATCAAGACACGGTCTCTTACGTCGATAAGGGTTTTGGTGTTTTTGCATCATGCATCAAATTAATGCGATGGGCGACAAAAACGATGCACTCGTTGGCTACAAAAATTGAAATGAGGGAATACCATTGTATAAGGGAACTTTAACCGATCATCAGATAACCCAATGGTTGATCATATAGAAAAGTATAATGCAACATAATAAATCTTCATTATACAGTCTAAGCAGATCAGATACAAGTGGTAATTACGCTCAGCGCCATTAGTTATCTAACGATACAAAAGAAAATATGACATGAGTATTGCGTAATTCACATACATTTTTAGTTTATCAATTGTACCAATCCGTCATCTTTAGACGTAGTTCTGCGACAAACGACATAACTTCGTACTATATATCGTTGTTTGACAAATAATGTAATGCATGACAATGCGATAATTAAAAATGCGCTATACCTACCAAATACGCGGTGTAAACCAGAACCTCGCTAAATAATTATTCAATTTTTGAAACCGTTGAAGTGATTTAATCAAAGAACAAAGAGTTGTGTACGGTTTCTCTAAAATAGAGATATTAAGACATTTTAAGCTACGAGTCGCTTGAAACTGTATATTGCATTACATTCGCGCCATTATGGTGTCCAAGATTGTCTAAAGAATTTACACTCCATGTTCTAGGTAACAGATGACACATAATTTATAACGCAAACCAGAGCAATACCGACCCACACTCGAGATGCTTCAATTTATCACTACTTCTTTAGCGAGACCATGAGCACAGCATTTCAATTACCAGCTTCCATTTACAGGTCTGGACACTTGACGTACATTTTACCTTGACACTCACTTTTGCGTAAAATGAACACAATATATTTAGTGAATCGTAATTTTTTTGTTGCTTGGTTGATGTATCTGTTGTCCGTATAAATTACCGTCCACAACTTCTATTCGGTTTGGTGATGTTTCTGCCGCAACAAAAAGTCCCGAATAACAACAAGAAGACTGCATACCTGAAAATTTTACACACGCGCACGTAAGGACACACGCAATATACTCGCCCCTATTTCAGATTAAGACTAACCAGAGAATCGACTTCAAAGTTGAGCAACGTGTTTTTCATTCACTAACACACACTGCCACGACCACCAGCAACCAATATGCAACGAGCGACTCGTGCAGCGATAATCGGTAACAAACAACTCGCCGTACGCGTGCGAGTCTTCAAACATGGCACGCGAGCGGCCCTGCCGACGCTAGCACGTCTTGCATCTCTGTCTCGTACAAACATTTGCTCCCCGCTACTCCGTGTCGACCTACAGATTCTCGCAACATAAGCACAGATTGCGCTTTACGCGATCGACAAATCCTAGCGAACTGCTCGTCAAGGTACTACCTACACCTCCTGCCACAAACAATATAACCATATTTACGACGTATATTTCATGAAATATTGGCTTACGCGACGTTGCATTTTATCGGCAGCTTATCAAAGCAATATTAATTGAAGAAGACCAACTACTGATCTTGTTCGAGTGTATTGCTAATTACACCTGCCTACTACTGAGACGACACGCTGCAGTAGCATAACCGTGAGTACAAACGTGCATGACAAGGTTTTCGTCGACGCGGCGATGCTCGACTTTCAGAGTGCGATTCTATTTTTCAAGCGAAAGGCGCAAAACGCACCCTTGCAGCCAGCCCATGACGTACTACTCCGCACGTGGCGCTACGACCTACTCGTTCTTCGCGTATTTTAGGTATTCAGTTAATGCGGATTTACAGGGGATGTGATTGACGCCATGTTGCTGCTCTATAAGCGATATCAAATAGTTTTAGAAGTAGTGTCATATGTATTCAACGGAGTGTCGTGCAAGTGAATTACATTTGTAAACTTAGTACTACATTTTTTGGTAGAAAGTTGTTGCGTTCTGTATGTGCATTTCGGTTTTGTAGCATAACCAAATACTACTTTACCCTAATATGTTATATTACACTCAATGACGCTCGCGTTGTGTCACAACAAAATATCCGAGTAATATAAATACCTATTGTATTATGTTATTCAGTGTTGGCTTTAGTGCGCAAAACATATCTCGACTGTACTTGGCCATTACATGGTTGTTAATATGTGTGATACACATCACATCTTAGTGCCCCATGGGTGGCAGTTACCGGTATGATACAGGTAATACTTTCGATACCCATGTGCACTGGTGACGTCATTGGATGGTGTCATAGGACATGTAGTTTTCATGTGCGAAATGATGGTTCCTAAATCTGAAGCTTTCTTGAGGGAACACAACGAGTGACGCGTCGAGCGTCATCGTATGAGTTCAAGTGAGGGGCTTCGGCCAATCACGTCGCAGGGAATCTTCTTGTCAAATATTAAGTTCAAGGTTGGTAGGTTGAACCTCAAGGTACTCAAGGTTATATATATCAGGATAATAGGTGTTATATACAGGCATGAGGTTTTACTCGTAAAACCTCTAGGAGCCTTTCAGGTGCATAAGGAGTAGCGCAGGAACCACAACAGCTTTTCAATCCAGTTGCAATTTTACCATCAAGCACACAAGTCGCCTTTGCTCCCCTCTCTCTTTGAGACCTTCGCCTCAAGACCAGCTCGGCTAAGGCAATCGTCTCTCCTAGCGAGAGTTCCCTTTGCCGAAGTCAGCGCTTCCTCAAGAAACGAGATCAGTGCCGTCCAGCTGTTCGCTTACGCGATAAGCAGGACTGGCCAGAGTCCCATTACACAGACGCTACACCCAAACAACGGATTGAAAGCGAATGTCGACCATCACGATCGAAACGAGATATTCTCATGCGACAAAGCTTGTAGTCGTTCTCTTAGGTGAGTTTGATTCATTCGTCCATTGCGCATAGTAAAAAAGTGAAACAGCATTGATGGTGCAAAAGTGAGGGCTCCCAATACGTTTCGTCTAAATCGACAGGGAGATCGTTTACAGTACTTGAGCTCTTCTTTTATAGTGGGTAGGGCTTGTGTCGACGTAAGATTTCCATGGTTTAGGACGTTTCGGCGTGGACCGTCCGTCAGTTGGAAATAGAAGACGAACGTCCAACTGGTGCAGCAAATGCAAGATCAGATGAATAGATGTGGCATGGCGCATTGCCGTGTTGTATAGCGATCGTTTTAAGTGGTGGCCATCACTTATCCATCACGGAGAGGACGTGTTGCATCATCCTCTTTCGATATGTAGCTCTCTTCGCGTTGCATCTGGGATGCGCCTAAACGATCTTTGAGCAGCAACGCCTTTAACAAACGCCCACATTCCATGTCGTTCATCTAAGTGCGTACTTGACATTAAATGAAATTCTTTAATGGCACACCGCGACCAGAAACATCACTCGCTTAAACAGCCACTTGTTACGGATGCGTAGTTGATGTTTTGGCTCGTCTAATAGCAAGGTAGTTTCATCTTGCCGTCTATTATTTAGTATACCATAGTATCGACTTGGTCTGCGGTGCGATGTCGCCAAACAGGGAATAATGGCTGTTAATGTGGTCGAGGAACAACTGCAAACACTTGGATTTGTGTTTGTCCGTAAGATCAGGGTTTGCTCGGCTGACATGCGCATGAAGCGCGGCGGACGTGACGTCATACACTACAGCAGCTGTGTGTATCGATGTGCGCTGCGCCGCTTTCGCCTCTCGAATCTTCTTATCTGCCGAAGTGCCGTCTGCAACCTTCAGGTCAGTATTGAACTGTCACGACGCCGAGTACACAGCTGTCTGCTGTTTTGGTCGACACAATGTGCCTATGTTATTGTGTGACTATATTTTTATGACTTGATTTTTGAATGTCAGTTTTTGGTTCTCACATTATGTGCGATAAGAACGTATTGGTGACTAAAGTGTGTGTGCCTAATTGCATGTCTTATGTACTAGGTGTTCGTTCTGTTCACACTGTGTTTGTGAATTGTCAGTGAGTACTAATTCATTTGCAATAAATATGCACATTGCAAATGAATTTAGTCACAATCGGTCTAATTTCTACTGTAGTGATTTAATCACTTGCAGATCGCGGAGTTGAGTTAGCTTAGTCGATTTTTGATAAAGATTATTTCATAAATAGGTTAAACTGTAACCAATGTCTCACCACGAAATGAGATTGGCCGGCGAGTGAGAGAAAAGGAAATCTGTTTATCTTTGCTTGAGACTCTATTTTCAACGATAGATCCACAGAGTACCGAGCTGCTTTCCTCCAATGCCTCCTATAAGCGACATCGCTCCTAGTGAAAACAGCCAACTGCGTGAGCTGGCAAAATCAGCCGACCAGAGCAAACTCTTCGCATCCATGACGAATACAGATGCCGATGAAATCCGACCGACCGATGCACGACGACATCCGTTAGAGCCTCGTTACTTCGCGCAGTTAAAAGCATGCAGTGAGCCCGACCGACCTGTACCATCCTATAAAATACTGTACCTCCCATTTACGGTATCTGAGCTACGTTTTGTCGTCACGCACCTGTTCGCTTGTGTTTGCGACAAGCAGGATCCAAGTCTTGCGTCGCCACAACGAAAATGGAGTCCATCACGTGCATTCCGACCGACCGATCACTTATGTCGCTCACAACATTCGATGCATAAGCTGTGCAAGCGATTCAAGACGAGT
>JAADXH010000330.1:0-26295 GCA_023337595.1 Globisporangium camurandrum
CTGCTGCGTCACTCGCGCATCGTGATCTTTGACGAAGCGACCGCAGCGATCGATCACGAGACCGACAAGAAGCTCCAGCGCGTCATTCGGACCGCGTTTGCCAAGTCGACGGTGTTCACGATCGCGCACCGGCTCGACACGGTGTTGGACGCAGACCGCATTCTTGTATTGGATGGCGGCCGCATCGTTGAGTTTGCATCGCCGCAGGAGCTTGTTGAGCGTGGCAGTGGCCACTTCTTTGACCTCATGAAAGAAGGCGGGTGTCTGCACAAACTGACCGGCGTGTCGTCGTCGACGTCTGCGTAGGTGCGAGCGTGAAGGCGTCCTCACAGTGTCGGCCGTGTTCATATTGTAGGGGAGAGCAGGAGAGTGGCTGAAACTTTAGCATTTACAACCATGATTCTTGTTGCTATCGTCGTCATGTCATGACCACGTGCATGTGCTTGTGTGGCGCTGTGCTTGTGTTTGTACGCATACTGGTGTATACACGTTCTTGACTTTGTCGTAGACGATCGCGTGGACCCAGAGCGAGACGCCGGCGAACACTGCGAACGGCGCGTACAGCGGTTCATTGTACCGATGCGCGCACATCAATCCCAAGATCCCACAGTTTGACGCGAGCACGAGTCCGTCGACAAAGCCATCGAGGATCCGACTCGTGCGCGTCCCACGCTTGCACAACCGCGCGACTTGCCCGTCGGCGCATTCCAAGACGATCCAGAGAAACATCAGGAGCGATGCCAATGCCAACGAGTTCGTAATAGTCGACGAGCTCCTCGACGTCGTACATATTTGTGCTCGTTGCACTGTGGTAGCGCTCAATGACCGTGAGCACAATGTCTTTCGATTTCGCAACGAGCGCCTCTTTCTTGATCGCAATGCTGAATGTAGAAGGCGGCGCCGTCGACTCATCTTCACAGCTCGCAGGCGACGACGCGCGCGACGCTGCGAAGCCACTTGAGTTGATCCGGTGCGTCATCTGGCTGTCTTTCGCACTATCGGGCGTCTTTTCGGCGTTGCGCATTTTGCCCACTTTCTTCATCAACGTGGAGCGGTTGAATTCGCAAAGCCGCACTGCAAGCTCGTATGTCATGTGTCCATAGATCACAAGATGCGTCGCCGTGATGCTTCGCTGTGCCATCAATTTCACGTGGACGCGTCGCTGTGCCATCAATTTCACGTGGATGCGTCGCTTTCATCTTCTTATGTGTTAGATTGTCTCGTTTTGCATTGGATACCAGTACAGTATCACAATGTGCATTTTGGAACCGCCATAATTGAAAATGCGGCGGAGCGCATCACAGGTGCTGCAAGCAACGCGAACGCAGCAGCAGTGGCAGCAGCGACTGAGACAACGCCGCAGTGCATTCTCGTCAACGATTGCGTCGTCTCCTTCTTCTGCCTCCTCCACCTCCAAAATCGCACGATCGTCTGCGCTGCAGGCACAGCTGAGCTTCTGCTGTCTGCTATGCGGCTGGGAGACAGCGTGCACGTCGTGTCCGCTCGACTGGTACGGCTTTGATCCGCGCAAGTACAGCCGGCAACAACAAAAACAGCAGCAGCATAGCGCAGCACCGGGTATGCGCGCGAGCACAAACGAGATCGCGGATGCGCTCGCAATACTCGGGCTGCCAGCCGCTACTGCCGCCAACACTACTGGCGGCGGCAGCGTCCGCATGCAGCAGATCAAAGCCGCGTTCCGGACCAAGGCGCTGGAGTGGCACCCGGACTGCAGTGACCACGTTGATGCAGAAGCGACGTTCAAAGACATCGTGCGCGCGTACGAACTGCTGCTCGGGTCGCTCCGCCCACCATCAATGTCATCCGCATCATGATCAACATGCGCTGCTCAATGCGCATACGTCGACACGAGTAGAACATTACAATATACCATGTCTCGTCACATTCACATTGCTACGTTGTCGATCAGCTGCTTGTTTGCACAGTACATGCACGACACGCGTAAGCTGTCCATCAAGACTTGTGTGAACAAGTGACTACAGTAAGTAGCAATCTTAGCGACATTGGGTTTTAGGCAATTGGGTTTGACTAAATACCGGTATTTTGTGTTGCCTTTTGACAACTGGCGGGAGTTGCTTTCCGCAACGACAACCAAATCGACAAGAAACGACGCCCGTCGTCGAGCACTGCGGACGTCACTACAGCTGCTGCTTCGTTCGACGTCGTCCGATCTACTACATCATCCACCGCTGCGATGTTCTACTCGCTGACGATCCTCGCCAAGAAGGGTCCGCTCGGCAAGATCTGGCTCGCAGCACACTGGGACAAAAAGCTCAGCAAGCAGCAGATTTTCTTGTGCGACGTCACACACTCGGTCGATGCGATCGTGAATCCGCAAGTGCCGCTCGCACTGCGTGTATCCGGCCACCTACTCCTCGGCGTCGTCCGCATCTACTCGCGGAAAGTCAAGTACCTCTTTGCGGACTGCAGCGAGGCGCTCGTGAAGATCAAACTCGCATTCCGACCCGGCGTCGTCGACTTGCCACCCGCAGCGCAGCACGCGACCGCGCATACGATCAACGTCAGCAGCTTTGGCGAGTTTGACCTTGAACTCACGTACTCGATTGAGTACGTTGTTGTCTTGCTGCTTGGCTGCTTGCTGTGGCAGAATCAGTGCGCTGACTCGGTCTCTTTGATTTTATATTTGCATGCGCAGTGCAATTGTTGCACCGTCGCTCGACGAGTGGATCGCAGCGTCGAGTCAACCAACGCATGGGTCGCGGCGACAGGACATTACGCTCGCTGACCCACTGCGACGATCGTCACAAGCAACCACAGCAGACGATCCCGCGTTTGCGGACCAAGGTGCGTGTGTTGTGTGTTGTCTCTCTAATTGTATAGACGCCGCACTCACGGACTCGTACGCCTCCGTGATGTGTACTTGCAGATGGGTTTGGGATCGACGACTCGTTTGGTGGTGGCGACTGGCAAGCGTTCGACTTGGATGACATCGGGGACGCCGAGGTGCGCATTGGACTCTCTAATTTAATATGGGACTGTCTAATATTATACTACATAGGTTGCTATTTGATATATTTGACGGGGACTCAAACTGACTGTTTGTATGCACATACGCACTGCTCCTCTATTTTAGGGCGTCCTGAACACGAGCCGCGTGAGCGACGTTGAACTTGCACGTGACGCATCTGCTATCCTCCAGCCACTCGACGACTCGGCGCTGCTTGGCGCAATCGACAAGGATGATCTATCGACCCGCACGAGCCTGAGCGACCGCGCGGCACTGGCATTCACCGACGACTTTGGCGCCGATGATCTAGGCGCAATCGACATGGAGCATGGCTTGGACCTGCCGCTGTCGATGCCACCGAGTCCCAGTGCTGCGTCGCTCGATCTGAGCCACGCAGACTTGAACGGAAGCGTTGCAGCGTCGCGCACGTCGCTCGATTTCGCGCTTGGTGGCGTTTTGGACGCACCGAACACGACCGTAAACGAGCGACAGCAGCACGTGCGCAAGAAACGGCGTCTTGGACGTGACAGCGTAACGGAAATCAGCGCCGCAGAGCTCCAGCAGGTGCGTTTCGCTGTTGGTTTAGATACTGATTGTGCCTCCATACACAGTCATTCACGTGCGCTGGCTATCTCTCTTGCGCTACATACACACTAGGGCATGCGCGACGTGTCGGACATTGTGCGCACGCGCGACATGGCGCTTGCAACGCCACATAGCAGTTTGAACGCAGCAGCAGGAGCAGGAGGCGCGCAGCTGCGGCTCGCAACTGCGCAATGTGCTGCAACGACCAGCACGACGGAGCTGTTTAGTGCGCCGAGTGTCGTGGGCATTGCGCCGTCGCTGCTCGAGATGTTTCGTTGTACGATGCGCAAGCGCAAGTTTCCGTTTGCGCTTGCAGAATTTGCGGGCGACGCCGATGGGAATGCAGCAGACGCAACAGCTGCAGCACATGGCGTCGACGACGTTGAGCACGCGCGGCGGCTCAGCTACCAAGAGGTGCGATAATGTGCGACTATGTATCGCCATGGACGCTTTGGTTGGATTTATGGCTGCCTCTGTGTATTCGTGGTTGTTGACTCTATAAGTTAACACATACTAACTTTATCGTTGATGCACACGGACACACTACAATTGGATATGTGCTAAAGAATGGCGACCGTAATCGCGACAGCAATGCACACGACTACGACGCAGTGCTTGATGGATCGATCGACGACGACCGCGCGTTTCAGTTTAATGACCACGACCACGGACTGTACGACGGCGTTTGCACTGTGCTTGTTAGACGAGCGTCGGTATCGTTATTGTTATCGTTATCTGTAGACGGACGAACACTCACGTGTGTCTGGCTTTCTCTCTCTCTCTCTTTCTCTCTCTTGCGTACATATGTGCCGATGCCTTTTAGCGAAATGGAAGCGATTGAGCAGCCGGATTATGAACTCGGGGCACCAACCGACGTTGCATTTGCAAACGACATGGACGTCGACGACGACGGACGTGACCTCGAAGACTTGAACGTCGACATTGAATTTGCGGCAGTGAACGATCTGCAGGGCAATTTGGACAGTGGAAGCCTCCGAACAGCTGCAACAGCAGCAGCAGGTGACTACGTCGCAGGGCAGCACCAGTGGCACCCGCACACGGTCAAAGTCATGAGCGTTTTGCGCACGTCACTGGACGACAAAGTACGTTGGCGATGCCGCTCTTGGTGGATAATGCTCTCCTCACGCTGGCTTGTTATGAATGTTTGTCTGTATTAGCCACAAGTGACGTACAAGCAATTGACGAAACAGACGCGGAGTCGACGCACGGGTGCTGCGCTGTTCTTTGAGCTCTTGCAGCTTAAGACGCTCGACTTTGTCGATTTGGCGCAAGCGCGGCCGTACGGCGACATTCACGTCACGCGTGCTGCGCGCTTTGACGACGTGATCCCGACACTCGATGGCGCGTGGGCATGAACCACACAGTCTCTCTCATTTCGTACAAGTGGTACTGGCCGTAGTCGCGTCTTGAATCGACTTTTTTTCTATTCCGACTCGATCGTCGTCCTGGTACAACTACCTATTAGACATCGGCGTCACGTAACACGTCTCTTTGTTATCGATGTCTGTGTTCGTTCGTGGGTTGCTCTGGATGGGTTTGAAAGCGCTGGTCGCTCCGTATGGGAGCTCTCTACTAAGTGCTTTATAGCCATTGTCCATGCAAAAGAGCGTTATTAGATTGTATGAAGTATCAGTTACCAACTGCACGACACACTCACCAAAATCGCCAAAAGCAGTCGCTGTCATCGACGCCTCTTCGACACTCGAGCAAGTCGGACAACGACAACGACGAAGTACGTGTGCAGACTGGCGCGATAGACACACACACATACATTAGGATGCACAGCTCGCCCGAGTTCCGGTCGCTGAAAGCCAAGATCCGCGTGCTATGCAAGCAGCGGCGGATTCGGCTCGAGGAGTTCATGAAGACGTTTGACATCCACCGCGTCAAGAAAATCCAGGTCGAGCAGTTCAAACGCGCGCTGGACATGAGCGGCTTGCAGCTGTCGCCAACGGAAGTCGCACTGCTGCTCGCCAAGTACCGATTGCCAGACGACCCGTCGTTCGTGCACTACCGTCGCTTCTGTGACCTCATTGACAAAGTGTTTACGATCAAAGGACTCGAAGCGACGCCATCCGAGGTGCGTGGCAGTCTACGTCCGGATGTGCCGTCAGGTGGTGGCACTGGCACTGCTTTGGCCGCCGCGCCACTGAGTGAGCGCGAGCGGGAGCTCCTGCACGCTGCACAGACGAAGCTCCTTGCTGCGGTCATGCACAAAGGCATCGTGCTCAAAGACGTCTTCCATGACTTTGATCGGAGCCACGCCGGCAAGGTCACGAAGACGCAGTTTGTGCGTGACGTGCTCGACATCGTTGCACTCGCACCCGACGAGCTCGCCGTGCTACTCAAAGCCTACAGCGACGACAGCGGCCTCGACGTGCACTACCGCACGCTGCACTTCGACATCTGCCCTGGCGCTGCGGGTGCAGGCACACAGGCAGCGGCGCCGCGGTCTCCTGACCGGCGTCACTTCTCGGCGCCAGCGTCGATTGCGTCGATGGCGACATCGATGCATGGAAACAGAGGAGACTCAAGCGCTGTGCGCGACCTCGAAGCGACGCTTGCGGCACTCGTCGTGCGCGATCGCATCCGCACAAAGAACTTCTTCAGTGACTTTGATCCACTGCGGACCGGCAAGTGCTCTGAGCCGCAGTTCAAGCGCTGCGCGAAGCTCTGCTTCAACACGCTCACAGAGCACGACCTCGAGTTGCTCGTGCGCAAGTACGTCGTCGTCCCAAGCAGCAGCAGTGGCGGCAGTACCTTCGACAGCAGCAGCCATAGTAACAAGGTCGAGTACGTCCGCTTCTGCAACACTGTCGAAGGCAAGCGCAGCAGCACGCATGAAGCCGATAACGATGACGTGCTGTCGTCGATCGTCGCGTCCACGACGCTCGGTAGTACCAAGTGCTCGCGCGAGCAGCGCGTGGCGCTCAGTGAGCGCGAGTTTGACGTCCTCACGACCGTACTGCAGCGCCTCGGTGCGTTCTGCGCGACGCGCCGCGTGCTCGTCAAGCCCGTGTTCCAGGACTTTGACAAGAGCCGACGCGAGTACGTGACGCTCGATCAGTTTGTGCGTGTGTTGACGCTCTGTAAGCTCCCGCTCGTGAACGACACGGAGCGACGCGTCGTGCTCAAGCGCTACGCGAGTTCGCACGGCGACCGGTTCGTCAACTACGTCACGTTCTGTTACGACCTCGAACACTCGAACGCGAGTGGGAGTGATAGCAGCAGCAATGGACGCCCCGCGTCGCGCGGCGGGAGCGTTGCTGTTGCATCCGAGATCCTCTCACCAGCGACGACGCTCCGACCGAGCGGCTTAGACCACAACGACCACGCGAGCACTGGCAACGCACGATCCGTACCGATGCTCATTCGATACATCAAGCAAGTCGTCAAGCGCGATCGCATTCGCCTTGATGAGTACTACCGCGACTACGACAAGCTCCGACATGGTCACGTCACAGCAGCGCAGTTTGCAGCAGGCCTCAGTGCCAGTGGCTTTGTGCTCTCGAAAGCCGAGATGCAAGCGCTCAGTGACGAGTACGCGACTCGCGGTGGTGGTGGTCGGAGCGGCAGCAGCAGCGCTGCAGACAGCGCCGTCGTGCTCGACAGCGCCGGGCAGCGCCTCGTTGCGTGGAAGAGCTTTGTCGATGACATTGAGAGCGTATTCACGACGAAATACCTCGAGCGCACGCCAGCGAGTGACGTCGAGTCGCTCCGCGGGAGTGCGATGCGCTCGGCCGATCAGTTTGGCGGCGTCCAAGCAAACGAGCACGCTTTGTCGCGCGACGACGAGCGCGTGGCGACACGAGCACTCGTTACGATGAAGCGCGCGATCGATCGACAGCGATTGTCGATCAAGCCGGCGTTCGAAGACTTTGATCGACTCAAGCAGGGGTTCATTTCCTCGACCAAGTTTGAGCGCGTGCTGTCGATGTTCAACCTCTTACCGGCCGACGCAGCGCACGCACGTGTCGTCGTGCTCAAGTTTCGCGAACAGACTGCAAGCGTCTCGTCCGCCGCGACGCTCAGTTCCGTTTGCGACGTCAACTACCGCGCGTTCCTCCACGCGCTTGATCTGGTTGGCAACGCTGGCAGCGATACCGACGCGCTCATACTGCCTGGGAGCGTCGCGTACCGGCAAGACGTGCTCGACAGCGGCGCCGGGTACGCCGACACGGGCGTCCAGCGTGCCGCGCGCGACCAGCGCGTCGGGCTGACCGACATCCAGACGCTGCTCACGGAGCTCCAGCGACAGCTGAACGCGCGGCGGATCCGGATCAAAGAGTTTGTGACCGACGGCGACAAGCTCCGAACGGGCGAAGTCACGGTCGCAAAGTTCCACACGGCGCTCAATCGCAGCGGCTGCGTGTTGGATGCAACGGACGTCTCGACGCTCAGTGCACACTTTCGATCGGCAAAGCACGCGGACAAGATCGACTGGCGCGCGTTCCTCGATGCGCTCGACCGCGTGAACGCTGGCACGCGTAGTAACGATAGAGTCGGCACTGCAGGCGGCCCAGGCAGCGACGCGAGTGAAGCGCCAAGCGACAGCGACGCCGTGGCGCTGATCCTCGAACGACTCCGACGCGAAGTTGCGCAGCGCCGACTGCACATGAAGCCGTACTTTCAGGATTACGACCACAGTAAACTCAGTCGCGTGAGCCAGTTCCAATTTGCCGCTGTGCTCGACATGATGCAGCTCCACGTCTCGCCACGCGACGTCCAGGCACTTGCGACGCACTTTGCAGTTCGCGACGGCCGGAAAGTCACGACCGATGTCAACTACTTGGCGCTTGTGCAAGCAGTCGATGCGATCTATCAGTAGTGATCGTACGAGAGAGAGAGAGAGAGAGAGAGAGGAATGGAACAACATTGAATGGGGAAGAGCGTCGCGCCGTTTCTATTTGCCTGTCAGCCTCACTGACTCGCAGTCGCTTCCTCTCTTCTTGACAACAGCGCGCGCCGCCGTTCCCTCTACTGTCTGATGCAGTCAGTCGCTGGTGCCTCACGTCGCCGTCGCGTCCTCATTTGTCTGTTTGTCGTCATCGATGCACATAACACACACACAAGGTCCGGAAGGTGCGCGTAGCTGCAGCCGCGGTCTCCTACTCTCTCTCTCTCTCTCTTGTATCAAACTATCCAAACTACCGACGTTGGTGAATGAGCGACATGAACTCTGCGCGCGTGCGTGGGTCGCTCTTGAAACACCCCAAGACAGAGCTCGTGACAGTGCTCGTCCCACTCTTCTCCACGCCGCGCATGACCATACACATGTGCGTTGCTTCAATCACAACGGCCACGCCCTTGGGTTCGATCACACCCATGATCGCATTTGCAATCTGCTTCGTCAAACGCTCTTGGACTTGCAGACGGCGCGCAAACACGTCCGAGACGCGCGCCAACTTACTCAGCCCCAAGACTTTGCCGTTCGGGATGTACCCAATGTGGACTTTCCCGGTGAATGGGACCATGTGGTGCTCACACATCGAGTACAAGTCAATGTCCCGCACGATGACCATCTCGTCGTGGTCTTCTTCAAACACAGCGTCGTTCAACACGTCCGTGAGGCTCTGGCCGTAGCCTTTCGTGTTGTATAGCAGTGCTTTTGCCATGCGCATGGGTGTCTTCACGAGCCCTTCGCGGTCCGTGTCTTCACCAATGCACTATCAAAAGAGAGCGGAGTCAGGAAAAAAAAAGAGAGAGCGAGAGAGAGTGAGAGAGAGACAAGCAGACGTGTGGGACGCACCTCGAGCAACACTTTGACGGCAGCGGCCATCTTGTCGAGCTTCGCAGTGTCGTCGACGTGGTCGCTTGTCGTGCGCGATGGGAGCGTCATCGAGAGGCTCTCGAGCGTCACTTGTGGTTTGTGTGGCATCGTCGTGTTGGACGAAGCAGCGGCGGTGGACGTCGTGGACGTCGCAGGTGTGGTTGAAGCAGCAGCTGGAGACATCGTGGCGTCGGGTGTGAGCGAGTTCTGCATTGCGCACGCGGTCGAGTTGCTGTGAATGTGGCTGTTGCTGTTGATGCTCAGAGAGTCGGCGGCGAAGAACGGCGATTGCGCTGCTGCGACGTGTGCAGGAGGTGCGATCGGTGTCATGAAGACCAGTCAGATGGGATGCAAACACGAATGGAAGAGGACGAGGCGCAAACAGCTTCAGTCTTAGAGGTCGTGACTGTAATTTGAGGTGTGCCGCGTAATTCGCAAGAAACATTGTACAAACACATGTTGAAATCGCCATTTGATTTGGCTTTCGAACATTCCTGGCTCTCTTCTGATTTGCTAAAATAAGATTGCTAAAATTGAGTATTTGATATTTATATATATATTGTCAGAAAAATATGAATACATTCATTTCAGTTGGAAAGTACAGCAAGTTGCACACGAAAAACTGCAACACCAACGCAGTCAATGCGGTCATCGACGCCATCTGGCGGCGGAAAGAAGCGCGGTCGCAGCAGCAGTAGTGGCAGCAACGGCGCCAAGCGCCTCGGTGAGCACCATGGCGGCAGCTTTGGCGTGTACATGGCACACAAGATCCAAAAGCTGCGCAACCAGAACAGCGCGCTTGTCAGCAGTAGCGCAACGCAACTGTCGCCCTCGCTCGCAGCGCCTGCACATGCCAGTCGCACCACCAACAGCACACGAAACAACTCGAGACTCACACCAGCAACGCAGTCGCCTGCTAGCATCTTCCATGGTGTCCACATCTACGTCGACGGGTACACGACGCCTGGGAAAGAGGAACTCCGGCAGCTGCTGCTGCAACACGGCGGCGGGTTTGAACACTACGAAACGGCGCGCGTGACGCACATCATTGCGACGCACTTGCCAGCATCCAAGGTCCTGCAACTCAAGTACGTCTCTTGTCTCGTTAAGCCATTCGCTGTAGAGCTCGTCTGTCTACTCATGTGCATACAATTTCCAACAGAAAGATGCGCAAACCGACGCCAGTCGTCCATCCGGACTGGATCGTCCAGAGCATTGCACAGCGTCAATTGCTGGACACGCGGCCGTTCTTGTACCACGCACTGACGGACCCGACGCAGCGCAGTTTGTTTCGCAGTAACAGCAACAACATTTTGCACCTGGCAGCAACATCTTCCAATTCGATCCTGTCGCTCTCGTCTGCGCTGTCATTATCCACTGCAGCTGACGGCAATACGCGGCCGCTGTCGCCGTCATCGCTGCCCATTGCGATCGATCCGCAAGTGTTTGACACGCCGTCGTCGTCTGCTGTTGCTGCTGTTGCTGTTGCCTTCGCCGCCACAGACTCCACAGCTAGTACAAATAGCCACAACACCAGCAACACCAGCAATCCACCTGTCGTGTCGCTTCTCGAGGGTTCCGAGACCGAAGAAATCGACAGTGACGACGACGACAGTGGAGATGTGGATGCGTTTCCGTCCGAAAACGATCCACTAAGCAACGCGATCGCTACAACGACAACAACAGACAACAATACCAACAACAGCAACATCAACAGCAATAGCAATAGCAGCTTCACTGTCGGCCTTCCGACGATCCTCCTGCCACCGTCAGCATCCATATCCACCAGCACCCCACAACAGCCACAGCTACAAGCCACCAGCAACAACAACAAACGCATCCAGTCGACGCGTGATGGCGCTGCTGCGTTCGTCCGACACTTTTTTGCGAAATCCAGACTCCACCACATTGGTTCATGGCGTGCGACGTTTGAACAACACGCGCAGGCGTTTGCTGCGTTATACAAAGGACCGTTGCCAATGAAACGCGCACCGCCTACATCGACCCAACGCGTGCTGTTGCACGTCGACATGGATTGTTTCTTTGTCGCAGTCGCCATCCGCACGCGCTCCGACTTGGAAGCTGCTCACGTGCCCGTCGCCGTTGCGCATTCCACTGGCGGGACGTCTGAGATCTCGAGCTGCAACTACGTCGCACGCGCAAGCGGCGTCAAGGCCGGGATGCTCATGCGGACTGCACAAGCATTCTGCCCAGCGCTCGTCGTGTTGCCGTACGACTTTGACGCAATTGAGCGCGTGACGTTTGCGATCTACAGCATCTTCTTTGCCCACACGCCGCTTGTGCAAGCCATGAGCTGCGACGAAGCACTGCTCGAGTTTGACGCCCAAACAAACGGCGAAGCGACAGCTGAACGCATTCGACAGCAGATTTACGACGCGACGCAGTGCAGAGCGAGCGTCGGTGTCTCGTACAATATTCTATTAGCAAAGCTCGCGTCGCAACAAGCAAAACCAAACGGCGTCCTTGCGATTGTAGCAGCAGACGACCATGCTACTGAGCAATTTCTAGATGCGCTACGTGTGCGTGACTTGCCAGGCATTGGGCGACAATTGAGCGTCAAGCTCGAAGCGATTAACGTGACAAACGTCGCACAGCTCCGCGCAATACCGCGAGTGGAGCTTGCGCGACACGTTGGCGCTGCTGTCAGTGAGCGCCTCGCTGCATTTGCACGTGGGATCGATCACCGGCCGCTTGTTGTCGATTCCGACAGCAATAATGAGGGACGCAAGAGCGTGTCGGCGGTCGTGAACTTTGGCATCCGCTTTACAAACGCAGCAGATGCGACCGCGTTCCTGTACGCTTTGGCCGATGAACTCGTCATGCGGCTCCAGGCGCTTCGACTCTATACATCGTGCATCACGCTGCAGCTCAAGAAACGTTGCGTCGATGCGCCACTCGAGCCAGCAAAATTTATGGGCCACGGCGCGTGTGACAACTTTGCGAAGCGCCACGTGCTTGCAACACCGACGGACGATGCGACTGTGATTGCGCGCGTCGCAATGGAGCTGCTGCGGTCATTCCACTTTGCACCGAGTGACTTGCGCGGCGTCGGGCTCCAAGCAACGAAGCTCGTCGTTGCTACAGCGTCGACTGCTGCAGCAGGAGGAGGCAACACTGGAAGTGGAAGAACGACGAGCGGAGCATTGACGACGTGGCTACAAGAGCCAGTGCGTCCAACAACATCGTCCTTAGCCATAGAGCAACAAGAAGAGCCAGTGCAAATTGTGCCAGATACCAACGAACAGCGTGGACGCGATGCAACGACCGATAACGCTGTCGATACAGTCGAACCACACAGCGCGTCGCTTGTACAATCGCACCAACGCAACAGCGATGTTTACGCAAACAACAATGACGACTCGACGTTTGCGCTGTCGCAAGTGAACTTGAGCGTCTTCCAGGAACTCCCGTCGTGGCTCCAGACGGAAGTGCTTGCGATGTACAAACAGCCACGACAACGACGCGATGGAATTGGATCAAATCGAACGACAGCAGCGCTGACAACTCGCTCGACAGTTGTGCTGGCGCCACCGCCGCCAACACGCCGCCAAACAAATGGGAAACGACCACGTGGTCGCCCGCGCAAGTACGTTTTGGTTGCCTCTACACCTGGGAATCCAGCCACAAAAGTCTCAACGACGACAACGTATCGCTCGACTGTAACTACAGCAGCAACAAGTCGCATTCTCGTCCACTCGCCATTACGCAACAACAGCAACAACAACAACAACACTATCCAAAGCGACGCGCTGAACGCACTCGACAACATTCGCATGTCGCAGATTGATTCAGATGTGTATTACGCGTTGCCGTTTCCACTACGCCGCGAGATCGATCGGAATGCGAAGCGCTCGCACGCGACTGCGTCGGTTGCACAGGCAGCAGCTGCACGCAGACGCCAGGCGCTGCCTCTGTCCTCGCAAGACATCGCAGCAGCAGCACACGCGCAAGTCGCACACAAGTCACTGCAGACGATCGAAGAACTGTGTGCGAGTGTCTTGGCGACTGCCACGCGCGCGAATCACAACACTGTCGATCATGGCGCTGCGCTGCTGTCGCAATTGTCACCGTCGTTGTCGTCGTCAGTACAGAGCGAAGCGTTTGACGCTGTCTACTCGCGCATTTTGATCGAAGTCGAGCATCGCGCACTCGACCACGCGGTTCGGATGCTGCGGTTCGTGCGACGCCAGTGCGCGCAAGCGAGCAGCTTAGCGACATCATCAAACGCGAGTGCATCGGATGATGCGTCCTCGCAAACGCTGGCGTTTGTGCTGCAAAGCGGCTTCAACCGCGTGCTTGCGCAAGTGAACCGCGATGTACAGCAGCACTTTGACAACAGCGTCTTGGCACTTGCAGCAGTTGCGCCGCTTTGATCGTTGTGAGAGAGACCCAGAGAGCCAGTTCCGTTTACGATGATGCTGGCGTCTGTACATTTGCAGCCTCGACACTTGGGTCATCTGGTTGCTGCTGACGAAGCGCGTCGCGCCGCACGAGCGCGTGCCAGCGGTTCTTGAGTGCGTTCTCC
This sequence comes from Globisporangium camurandrum, assembly GCA_023337595.1. Classification (NCBI taxonomy): domain Eukaryota; phylum Oomycota; class Peronosporomycetes; order Pythiales; family Pythiaceae; genus Globisporangium; species Globisporangium camurandrum. The sequence continues at coordinate 13,912 of JAADXH010000330.1, forward strand.
GTGCGGTTTTTTGGGAACGTTGCTGCGATCTGCGACCAGTGCGTCGCGTATGTCCGGCACGCAGTCACGAGCGTTGCGTCATCCTCAGATGTCCATGGGTCCTAGCATCGAGTTCCACACACACACACGTCGCAGTTGTTAGTTTGTGAGTCTAAAACCCAGTGCGTTGAACGATGCAACGATGGACGAATGGACGCATGCTACAATGTATTATAGACAATCAGATATAAGCATCAGTAACACATACCTTGTTGATCGATGGGTCGAGATGGTTGAGATAGCGCTCGCGGCATTGCTTCCCCACGCGTCCAGGTAGCGACTGTGCAATCTATTGTGGTTGGTGTGGAGTACCCCATTTGAGTGCCACGTGAGTCACCCAAACCCCCAAATACCCAAACACCATCAACCACCCAAAACAACTCGCACCTGCGTCCACTTGGTTCCAAGCGCTTGCACTTGTTGAGTGAGCGTCGCGTCTTCGTGCGCCGTCCACGAGCCTTTGCCTTTCACAATTGCTGGGTCGAGCACTTGGTGCCACTGCTGCATGCACTGGAGATCAGTCCGACCAGGCAACTGCGACGCGATAAAGAGCCAGTTCGATGCACCATGCGTTGCGACGAGCGCACGCAGTGTGTCGGCTTCTGTGCTCGTCCAGCGGTTTGGCGCCGCACGCGATCGCTGTGGCGGCGTCGCCACCAAAGACGATGCATTGTCGCTCACAGCAGCGTCGCGTGCTACAAGTGCAGTGGAGCGATTCTTGACGTCCTCTGCACTGCGACCAGGCATCGCGCGTGCGATCGCAGCCCAGCGACGGGTGAGGTCGTGCTGCAGCGAACGCAGCTGTGCGTCCTCGTCTGCTGTCCACGCACGCTGTGACCGTGCGAGCTGTGGATCAACGTGGTTCACGAACCGCTCGCGACATCGTTTGCGGTCGTGGTTCGTGAAATGGCTTGCGACTAATGCCCACTGCGTCTTGCCGAGTTTGCGGACAAGTGCGCGCAGCTTGGCGTCGTCTGCTGGCGTCCAGTTGCTATGTCTATTGCGCGTAGTTGTGTTGTGTGCTGGCGGCTGTGTATTTGCTGTCTCTGTCGTTGCGTTTTCGGATGTCGTAATGGCAACATTAGTGACGATAGATGTGCTGTCGGCTGTGTATTGATTTGCTATTGGATGATTGCATGGCAGCGACGACGTTGCGGGAATGGCTGCAAGCATCGGCACTTCGTGCTCAAATGAACGCGGTTCCATGCGCATGGACTTTTGGATGAGCTGCTGCATGCGTTGGCGCTTCGTGGTCATGCGCGCATCGTCGTCGTTATCTTCACGATTGACATCGTCGCTGTTGCCGATGTCGTTGCTGTTGCGTGCCATCTTTGATATGTGCGTCGTTTTGATCAAAGCAATTGGGTAACAAATATACTTGTAAAAATGTTCATGTATGTCTTCTAAATATCCAAAGGTGTTTTATTTTGGGTATCCGTTCAGCCATCCATTTGGGTTTCCGTCGCTGGCGTGTGCTGGCCAGTGGTTCATTCAAAGGGGATTTCTGCACACATTTGACTTGCTCGCTGCAAATCGACCAAAACACACGCCGCTCTCGCCTCCCGCCCATAAAGCAGATTTACAGACCAGCACATCAGCATCATGGCGACCCTCAACATCTCGAAGAAGCGCAAGTTCATCGCCGATGGCGTGTTCTACGCCGAGCTCAACGAGCTCCTCCAGCGCGAGCTCGCCGGCGAGGGCTACGCCGGCGTCGAGGTCCGCGTGACGCCGATGCGCACGGAGATCATCATCCGCGCGACGCGTACGCAGGAGGTCCTCGGTGAGAAGGGCCAGCGCATCCGTGCGCTCACGTCGGTTGTCCAGAAGCGTTTCAACTTCCCGGACGGTGCCGTCGAGCTCTACGCCGAGCGCGTCGCGAACCGCGGCTTGTGCTCGCAGGCGCAGGCCGAGTCGCTCAAGTACCGCCTCCTCGGTGGCCTTGCGGTTCGCCGTGCGTGTTACTCGGTCATCCGTTTCATCATGGAGGCCGGCGCAAAGGGCGTGGAGGTCATTGTCAGCGGCAAGCTGCGCGCGCAGCGTGCGAAGGCGATGAAGTTCAAGGAGGGCTACATGGTCAAGACCGGTAACGCCGGTATGGAGTACGTCGACACGGCCGTGCGCCACGTGCTCATGCGCCAGGGTGTGTTGGGTGTCCGCGTGTCGATCATGTTGCCGCACGACCCGACGGGCAAGCAGGGCCCGAAGCGCCAGCTCGATGACGTCGTCACGATCCTCGAGCCGAAGGAGGAGGTCTACCGCCCGTACGTCGAGCCAGCTGCTCCGGTCGTCTCGGCGCCGGCCGAGGGCGTCGCTCAGTAAGCGATACGAACCCAGCTCCTCACAAAGAAGCACAATGCATCGCTGCGACGACAGCCACGCAGACGACCTCTCGTTGCTGTTGTAGGGATCTAATCTAACGAATCTGCCAAAACCATCATTGTCATTCGTTGTGCATTCATTTGTTCGACATGTTCATTCGTCTCGATGAGGTTGATCCTGGTCCTTGTTACTGCTGTCGTAGCGCTCTATAGAGCTGTACTGTCGTGTCGCCATCCTCACGTCCCTCACATCGTTCATTCTGTTCTGGTGATGCTGGCGATTGGGCTTTTGCCAATCAACGAGTCAATCCCACAACGCAAATCACATCCACGACGACGGAAGGGCCAACCATTGCGATGGCATCAGCGGCGCCACCACGACCATTATCAACAGCAAAGCGCACTCGCGAGAGCTGTGTACGCTGCCAACGTCCGCTGCGTGTGTGCTACTGCGCGGCGTTGCCGCTGCAGCCGCTCGTGTTGCGTAGCGCACACGTACTTGTGCTGCAGCATCGACACGAAAAGCGCCATCGGAGCGCGATCTCGTCCGTGCCAGTGCTTTCAAACGTGCTCGACGACGCGTCGGCGACCATCGTGACTGTCGATGACACTGGCGCTGTCCCTGGTGCGAGCGAGCAGCTCGACCGACTGCTGTTTCGCATGGACGCGGACGACGACGCAGCGCCGTTCGACAATGTGCTCGTGCTGTTCCCCGACGCGACCGCCAAGACACTGAATGCTGAGCTGCTCACATCGCTGCTCTCGCCCGCAGCAGCAACAAGAGAGACTCAACAAGCAGAGGACACTGCCAGCATCGCTGCTGCGTTACAGCCACGCACACTGCTCGTCGTGATCGACGGCACGTGGACCGAAGCCAAGAAGATCGTGTTCCACTCGCGCGCGCACCTCGAGTTGCTCGCAACGCAGCGTCACGCATGCGGCCTCGCATTCGAGTTCATCTGCCTTGACGACGACGACAGTAGCAGCACCAGCAACAACGAGAGTGGGACATCGAGCATCTATGGCGACCTGAGACGGTGAGCGTTGGTCTTTTGATCTTTCAATTCTATCAAAGACAGTCGCTTCACGAACCCATTGCTGACTCGATGGATATGTTGCGCACATCAGCGAACCCATGGCAGGCTGCGTATCGACGCTCGAAGCAGTTGCACTTGCACTGCGGGTGCTCGAGCCCAGCAGCACGCGCGCCGTCGTCCCGAGTGCGCTCCTGCGTAGCTTTCGTGCGATGGTCGCGCTGCAAACGCAGTGCATGGCGCGCGGCCAACAGCAAGCGCTTGCGAAGCACGGCGGCGTCTCGAAGCGCGACGCCATCGCTGCGCGTCAACAGCAGCAGCAGCAGCCTGCAGTGCATAGCGACAGCAGCAGCAATGCGCCGACGTCGACGCCATCACAATCACCACTGGCGATCGAGCGCCCGTACGTCTTCTTTACGACGCACGTCGACTTTCGGCAGCGCACGACGCGCGTGCAACACGGACCGAGTGTCGTCTGTACGTACGACGACGCTCGGACGCAGTGCGAACAGCGCAACCGCGACCGCAAACGTGGCGACCGCCTCACGTTCATCGCACGCGACGTCTTTATCACGCAACAACAACAACAACAGCAGCAGCAATAGAGCGATGGAGCACAACAAACAAGTAGAAATCTATGTAGGAGATATAGAGGAAATGAAACTACGTGGTGGTCGCGAAAGAGAAAGGAGATCGAGTGGCTACTACTACTGAACGCATGCAATCCAAACGCGCATAGCGCGAATCGAAAGACATGCAGCAATCCTCTGTGCTGTATGCAGCCGTAGGAGCGTCCCCATTATGCACTCGTCACGTCGTTCTCCGTCGCAGGTGCAGGCGCTTTGATGTACGCAGGGACGCCGTAGCCACCATCGGCGTTCGGCCAGAGCCACTGCTGCCAGCCGTCACGGAGTCGGACTTTCTCGTTCGTGACGTCCAGCTCGACGCTCTCGCTTGCGTGCATCGCTTCCAGGAGCGACGCGTAGTCCTGGTGGACGGCAAACACGGCTTGGAAGCTCCCCACGAATGCCAGCGGCACGAATCCATCGACGTCCATGTGCTGCCGCAAGAAGATGTCACGCACGAGGTTGTCGGGCGAGAAGTAGAACTCACTATGGAGCGAGAGAGAGAGAGAGAGAGAATGAGCAAATGCGCAAGTGCTGACTTGCAGCCAAAGAGCGACTCTATAGGCGACAACGTACATTTGTTCTTTCGCGTACTGCGCCGTGATCTTTGGGTCCGTGTTGGGGACGTACACGCCGTTGATGTACGCGCCGTTGCTGTCGTAGTTGCGGCGTGGGCCACTGCCACGACCACCATTGTTGTGGAATGGACGACTGCCGCTGCCACGGCCACCGTTGCTGCCACGACGGGAGGTGCTCGGGGTCGTTGCTGCAGCTGTGGTAGCGCTGCTCATGTCATTGCGCTGGCTGTTGCTATCGTCCGAACCGGTGCTGTCGACGCTCTCGGTGCCAGCTGCGGCACCTGCGCTGTCGACCGGGAACTGCGACCAGTTCGTCTTACCTTTCTTCTTCGTGACCGACCCGGGCGCCTTGACGCGCGACGACTCGACCTCTTCTGCCTCGACGAGGTGGTACTTTTGCACCGTGGCGGCAGTGCTCGCAGTTGGTGCTGCTGCTGCTGTCGCTGCTGCGTTCGCGTCGTTTGCGCTCACGCCCATGTTGTGTGTATGTGTATATGAATCTGTGGTAGAACTGCTGCTGCTGCTGCTCGTCTAATGCGGCACCGATGCTCTAGAAAAGCTCAAGCGTGTCGCTCAACTCGATGTTGCTGTCGTCGCTCAAGCGCTTTGCTGTCGCCGCTGCTGATCCTCGTTATCGCTCTCACATTATCGTGCTGCTTTCGCAGCCAGTCAGTCAAACAAGAGCTAATTTGAGCTGCCAAAAACGCTGCAACTCAACTTAACCTTAAGCTAACTTTACGCAAATAATAATGTGGTGTAAAACCGTTGGCATTTGCGCTGTGCATGACGTTTGCCAGGTTTTGCAAATACCGTAGCTATTTGTTTATCCAGACGACTTGTTGATCCAGACAATGTTACAGCATCCAATCAGATGTTGATGAATGTGCTAACCATTCGGACAACGTCCAAATATCGCCTTCATTTTTAAAATAATCACAATAACAAACTAAATACTATTTACCAATCATATCGATGCGTGGCTTTCGGACACTTCGGTCAAATATTCTGTCTGAATGAATTGCCGAATATGTGTGGAGCTATACGAATACAAAGGTATCCCTTGTCGAAAAACTATGCTCACATATCGGACAACTTGGCAAACAGCAAACAGTGTAGTATACATTAACAAAGTCAATGGATTTGGCCATGACATGGCCACTGTAAAAATATGCCGTCCTTCCTACTCATAACTCACACTAGCGATCGCACCGAAGGCGCGCGTCACAGGGGAGAGCTCATTCGCTCGCTTTTTGAAGCAGCAACATGTGGCGGATGACTTCCTTTACTCAAGCATCGCGAGCGACACGTCAGGTACACGCCTTGGAGCCGTCATGGACATATTGCATTTAACAGAGGTTGTGATGGACAGCTGATAGCGCCAAGTACAATTACGCAATACTTTAGACAAATGAAGTTGAAGTTGTTTGCTAGACACCAGGAGCAAAAGGTAGCAACAAGTGACACGTTGCTACAGAAAGCAAAGACGTCAGAAAGCACTGCAAGAAAAGAGATGGTGGTTGACTGTGCATTAGGCGTCAAGCTGCGGATTGGAGGACTTATCATTTTATTTGAAGCAATTGACTCTCGCTCAAGCTCGACAAGAGACTACCAAGAAGCCGCGCTTCTGTGCCTAATGTGGCACTGCTACAGTCGTACTACTGAGCTTGGCTTTGTCCAAAAGCATCACGTATCGATGGCAGCGGACGGCGCGATGTTGTTGCGTTTATTGCAGCTGAGGACATCGCAAGAGCAATGGTTGACGCTCGTTTCGACTCGTATCGGCTTTCTTACTTGCCTGATCACCGCACTCGAGCTTGCTCTCGCCATGCAAGAGAGTCCGTCAATCGCACTGGTTGACCAGTTAACAGCGATGAGCGCAACGTTTGCCTCTACAGTTGATGTTTGAAGATGTTTTTTGTGTTGCTCGATGCGTGTCCCGACGAGCTATCACGCGGCGCATCGTCGTCAAAAGTGCCGAGTATAACCAAAACGGATGTGGAATCCACAGCTAGAACAACCGCCATCTTTGTTGGGTCTCGCTTCCGAAACATACGACGATCGAGTTGCCTTCGTACTTACTCCGACGTGGTGGTGCTTGACATGCGAGCTGCACAGCAATGACCGGCATTCGTCGCAGTGAATCATGGCGGCTCGTGGAACATGAGCAAAATGAACAAGATGCGCGCGTACGTCATTAACATGACCATGGAAGACCGCAAGGTCGCTCGGAAAGCCAGAACGATGCGATTGCAGTCGCTGGATTGCCTGAGAGAGCTTTTACAGCTCTACTTAAAATATAGCGCATTGAACAACGTGCTAAGAAATACATGATGGCAACAGTCATCGGTATTTCGGTTTATTTAGTCCACGGATATATACTTCTAATCGATCCAGGTAGTATGTGTATTTTCCGCGACCGACTCTATCGCTCGATGATTGTCATGTCGCAATTTACTTCTAGCGAATGCAAATAGAAACATGGGTACGGAATCGAGCTGCATTGGTGATACAGCTCCTGCGTTCTACACCGAAAATGATCTTGGGCGTGACTTACGCCATGACTAAACAAAGGGATAGTGGGAGGCTGTAGACATCGAGAGTGGCAGCACTTGATCGTCGTTCGAAATGCTACGATGATAGAAGCTTGACTGTCGGGAGCGACGAATGTGCAAGTGAGTGTAAATAACTGCCGTACTGTGCGTTTATGCGATGCTCTGCGTCGAGCAACTCGGCGGACGGGCTATGCATGCCGAATCGGGTGGCTGTAGTAGGACCAGCGATGCTTGACCACAAACTCTGAACGCAACAAAATGAGCAAAAGAAGTGAGGGGTATGCTTTCTGGTCCCGAATTAACATTTTTTCCATTCCGTCTTTCGCGGGCTTAATTTTTTCATGCTTTGTAACAAAGTTACACACACAAGTTATGCAAATAGGTTCTCGAACACTATGTAACGTCTTTTTTGCTGCAGTGAAATTGGTCACATATTCAAGACATTTCGACAATATAACCAATTAGATCCTTAGACATTGGCAACCTTCAATTTTAAGGTAATCAACACCATTCATGTAGATCATATTTAGCCTTAGTGTTTAGCATTGCAAATCTTGAATGTTAGCTGTCTATACCAGACGTGTACAAACGCCGATCTCTTATCATTCAAAACATTCGGACTTGTGCTTCAATCAACACCGCTTACGACTCCTCTCATCAGTGCTGCGTAACTCGTGAACGCCCAGTTGCATGCTCCGCTAAATTTACGAACCCTTAAAAATCTGAACGCGATTCAAAACTGTAGCGCAATATCGACGCACTTCACGCCACAGCACGCTGTACGCCTGAAGTCACTCGCACCACGCGTTGCGCATCACGCTCACTCCCCCTCCGTCACATGCTGGTCGCACGCGCGCACGCGTAACGCTCCACACGTAGCACAGACGCAGGGAATTTGAGACCTATCTCTTCGCAGTTATGGTGTAACGCTCATGCACCACATTTGCCTCCGTTGAGTTGCACGCGCTTTAAATAAAACAAATACCTGTATTTTGTTACTTTACCTTTGTTGCGTTTGCCAATGAGAAATCACGTTTTAGGTGGAAAATGTGGTATTCCGTATTGCCTACAGGGCAAGCTGCAAGCTACGGTATGCTTACCAAAGCTAATGAAAAACGTCGGGAACGCTCACAGAATATAACGGTACATCTGGTGCGTGCTTTTTGATCGCAGACGACAGCAGCTGAAACAAAAGAGTCTCACTTTTGTAAATTTTCTAGGCGCGAACAAGTTGCACTGCAGCCACCTTTTCGATTGCGCGTGCTGCTTTTCCGCTACATTTTATTCTTGCTGAGAATGCTCCAGTTAAAGTTGAGCTGTTGCAGTCATTCGATCTTGACGATGAGCCATTGCGTTTGCGAGTTGCACTGCGTGCGCTAGAGTCTGTGCGATAATCTTATGCCCCACGTATATTATGTGCTGAAGATCACGCATTTATTGCTTTCTTTGCTTGAGATTTATTTTACAGTGCAGCGCGTACTAGATCTGCTGATGTACTGCCCGCTTTGCTCAGCACCTGACCATGAGGCGCTGCCGTAGTATGTTTGGATATCCTGGAGGACGTGCGGCTCGAGAAGGTGGCAGTTCAGTTCGTAACGCAACACGATCCAGGTATAACCATTCAATAAACTTGTCACGCGCAACAGCGAGAGCAAGATAAAAGCTGGTGAAGTTTATATATTCGCTACTCGCAAAGTATCCGCCATTCACAGTGTTTAAGGATCCAATAGTAATCCATTGCCCGTCTACAAGCATGTCATTGGTGTGCTGCATGCAAGCGCACGCTTGTCGGAGCAGATGGCGGTTTGCTGCATGCAAGCGCACGCTTGTCGGAGCAGATGGCGGTTTGCTGCTTCGATTAGAGAACGCGTCTTTTACTTTGCGGCTCGTTCTTCTTTCGTTGCGCGCAATGACTGAGGTGGACTGTCCAAGCGTCACCGCACTGGTCGGGAGGGTACATCGCTTTCGTGTAGTAAACTGAAGCGTTGCGCTACTCGCTTACTCTTAGCAACGCAGTTCTATAGCCGCAGTGGCGTCAGAGCTTCAGTTTTTCGACTGCTATTTCTGCTTTTCCATCGAAGCTGGCGCGCTTCTGCTCGCACGCAGTCTCCGTGTGATAAATCTGATCAGCGATCTTCCACATCGGCACGTGTGAGAGTGCTGCTGTCGCGAGTTTAGAGAGGTCGGCTTCGGTACATCCCCAAGCTGCTGGCACGTTTGCTTCCACTTTTGATTTTGCGTATTTGTGTTCACTGGCGCGACCCGTCCATACAAGTGCGAGACCTATGGCTTACCATGCCATGCGCGGCGTCTGCGCGTGTATTGCAAGAAATACTGCGACTTCGTGTTCCGTCCATTCGCGCATCATGGCTCTTGTTTCGTTTTTAACGAATATACAACAAGCACCGATAATCGAAGAGGAGCATAGGCAGAGTCATCGAAGAATCGGGGTGTCGGTATCTTTAGGTTGTAAAAGTTATATTCTATTTTAATCGCATTCGTTTGCTTACTTTTTGTCATAATCTATTTAATTTTAGATAACTTTATGTTTACTAAAGATATGTTGTATGTGCGAAAGACATTGGTTGCGATTTACAATAAATGTCACATTTGGTTTGCATAACTTGGGTTCTTGTTCTGCAAATGAAATAGTGACGATTGGCATCAATCGCAAACTTCCGGAAACCCCACTTTTGCTTTTTCACCAATGAGATATTCTGTGTGGTGGAGTAGGCGGTTTTTGTTACAGGGTTTTTCAGAGAATGTTATCACATATAAGCATATGTACTGAGAAAATTGTTGCACATTTCACATATTTACGTGATGTAATATAAAAACCAAATATGTTGCAGCATGTCTATCTAATACTTGCGCTTTGTATTTGAATAAACTCATTAAATGATTTAATAGCTTGAATATTCTGATAAGTAATGAGCTTGATGAGCTTTTTCATACATAAATGTTGATTTTAGTACGGGTGGAAACTTAGTTTTTGAGGTGTGGGGTGGGTTTTTATCGTATTTCACTGAAAATAAACAATTTGTAGAAATTGGGTGGGTGGTCTTTTTGGTTTATTCCAATTTCAAAAAAAGCAGTGGAAGACTGATCAATCGTCAGCAAAATGCAGGCGCTGCTCGACAACGACAGCACTGTGCTGCCATCCCCAGCATCTGCATCACCACACGGCACTCCTCACGATGCACATAGCGATAGCGCCACTACAACTGGCACAGACCAACCAATGAGCAAAAAACTGCAGCGCCGACTGGCAAAGATGCAGTACCGCATTGAGCAGAAAGCAGCGCGCATCGACACTGCAGCGAATGGCGACGACACGAGCGCATTCCGCCAACGCAAGCGGCGGAGCCAGCGCGACTGTAATCGTCAAGGCGCACTCCAGCAGCGATCTCTGGCAGTTGCTACTAGCGGCAACAGCGACGGCCATGGCGACACTGTTGCTAGCGCGCTACACAAACAAACAAAACAGCACATCGCAGCGTCGACGACAGTTCCTGACGTGACCTACATCAACTGCACGTCTCGCACTTGCGGCAGTGGCAGCAGCGAGTGCTGCATGCGCGTTGTTGCGCCGTACATCCATCGCTATGAGACGTTTGTAAAAGCGCGTTGGTGCGGGCGCTCGCTCAGTAACGTGCTCTCGAGCGAGTTTGCAGGACTGCCTGCCGACTACTGCGTACGTCTCTCTCTCTGTTGTTGCTGCTGCTACTTCAACTACTTGCTGTGGATCGCACACACATTGCCTGACACGCCTGCACACACTCGTATTGCAACCAGCAACGTGCGATCGCTAGTGGTCTCGTACGCATCAACGGCGAGCGCAAGGATCCGACGTACACGTTACGGAATGGTGACCTGCTCGTCCACATCGCTCATCGCCACGAACCACGCGTCCATTTGCTTGGCGCTGCTTCCCTCCCGTCTTCGAATCCAACGTCAACGCCAGCACGCTGGACAGTCCACGCTGTCCGCGACGACGTCGTGGTGATCAACAAACCGTCGAGCATCCCGGTCCACGCGAGCGGCGCGTACTTGCACAACTCAATGACGCAGCTGCTGCAGCGCGAGTGCGACTTGCCGGAGCTGTTCCCTGTCCATCGCTTGGATCGTTTGACGTCCGGTCTGCTGCTGTTTGCAACGACTGCGACGAAAGCGCGTGCGCTGTGTGACGACATTGCTGCTGGTCGCGTCCAGAAACACTACGTCGCACGCGTCCGTGGCGCGTTCCCACTCGCTCATTCAACGTTAGAGACAACGAACAGCTGCGTCGATGATCAAAACGACGGCCATCCATTCCGCTTTTGCGGCAGTCGTGAGAATGCAGCACGTACAGAGATCACACAAATCCAACACAGCGAAGAGGACGGCGATAACACAATCTACTGGCGCGTGTCGGCGCCCATTGGCTGCGTCTCGGCCGCGAAGCACACGCAAGGCGTGGCGACCACTGGCTGTACTAGCAAACGTGCCGAGACGCTGCTGCGGCGGTTGTGCGTCGTTGGCGACCACAGCGTCGTCGAGTGTCTCCCGCTCACGGGTCGGACGCACCAAATCCGCGTCCACTTGCAGCACATTGGCTTTCCGATCGCGAACGACCCGCTGTACGGTCCAGAAGACGTTGGTGTTGCTATTGCTGGTAGTAGCAATAGTAGTAGCACCGGTTCTTCTGTCCAGTTAGTCGACGCGACGGAGGCGGCGCCGACAGTGTCGTTGGTAACGTCGCATGCCACGGACGATGCGATACCTAATACACGAGCGAGCGCAGTAGTAGATTCTACTACGGACGACATTGCTGCGCTGTGCCAGGCGATCTGTCCTGCGTGCCGCGACGGCGAGCACACGGTGTTCTCGTCCGTCCATCGGGACCGCTACACGCTCTGGCTCCACTCGTTCAAGTACAGTTCTTCTGCAGCATCGTCCTGGTCATTCGAGGTGCCGCTGCCGCCGTGGGCGACGATAGATGACAGGTGCAAGAGATCGTGCGTGGCAGGCGGCGTAGAGGAGAAGTGAGAGAGAGAGAAAGAGAGAGAAAGATAGAGAGATAGAGAGAGAAAGTAAAAGGGCAGTACAAGTACCTCGACCATGTTTGGGTGTTGATCGTGCTCACTGCCTCGCAAGCATTGCATGGATGTATTCACATGGATATGGCTTGCAGCAGTCGCTCTGGCGATCATGTGTCCGTCAAGCAAGACAGATACACGGGGCTTGTTTTCGTA
>JAADXH010000331.1:0-26266 GCA_023337595.1 Globisporangium camurandrum
ATGGGGTCCTACGGTGGTAGCTACGGCGGCATGGGCTCGTACGGCAGTGGCGGGTACGGCATGTCGCGTTATGGTGGCATGGGCGGCGGCTACGGTGGCATGGGTGGCGGCGGGATGATGGATCCGAATGGCCAGATGGGCTTCCTCAATACGTTCAGTCAGACGGTTGGGTCACTCGGACAGATCACAGAGGTACGTTGTGTGTTGTTGGCCAGTCGGGACGTCTCGTTCGTCTACTGACTCGCTTTGTGCAATCGCTAGATGCTTGGCATGAACGCAGAAGCACTGAACTTTTGCATCGGGAGCTTTGTGAACTTTGTCGAGCGCATTGGCGCCATGTGCGCAAACGTTGCGTCGATGGTGACGCCGCGACCGCAGTTCCCACCTGGGCATCCAATGCACGGTCCGTTTGTTTGTCTGTAGCGCTCTGGACTGGCTCTTTGCATCGTAACACAGAGTTAACTGATGGACGCGTATATATGACAGGACCACCACCGACTGAAGAGGAAGAGCGCAGTCGCAAGCGCCGCGTGCGCGTGTTCCAGTTTCTGTTCAGTATGGTCGCACTAACGAGCGTGTACAAGTTTATGCGCTGGCTCGGCGCGTTCAAGAGTCGAGCGACGCGACGAGCGATTGGGAATGGACCACTTGCACGCGCAGCAGCGCTTCACAATGGACATGTGGGGGCAGGCGGCGCAGGCGGCAGCGCAACAGGAGGACAAATGAATTCCATGCATCGGAACCTCGAACGCATTTTCCAGAACCCGTCGGCAGCAGCTCCGCGCGCACTGATGCAGTGAGAGAAATGACGCGTGTAGAGTACAATTGAATAGCACACACATCGATGTTGCGTTAGTTGGTTGGCTCGTTTTGTCGTTTGTCGTTTGTCGTCGATCCAAGCTGCCTTCTTTTTTCTCGCTCTTTGTATCTCTAGACGTCAATTGTTGGGTACACACGTCACTTGTGCCGTGTTGTATCAGCCGCCGCTGATGGGCGGAATGAGCGCGACCTCGTCGCCGTCGCACAGCTCGACGTCGTCGGTCGAGTACTCGAGGTTGCGTGCGAGCGTGATGGCGCGGATCGCGTCGCCTGCGGTCGGGTACATGGCGCAGAGCACGTCGCGCAGGTCGCCAAGCGTACGTGCTGCTTCGCTGAGCGCGACGTCTTCCTCGCGCTTGCCGATTGATTCGCGCGCGGACGCAAAGTACAGCACCTTGACACGCATGCTGCTGCTCGTTGCTTGTCGACTTCTGTCTGGTTAGGCTTGGTTATACACAAGTTACGACAGGAGGTACGAAATCATTCCAAATATTGACTAAATACAATATAACTATATTGCAAGGCCATGATACGACGCGAACACCATGCACAAATTTTGCCGATCTTGAAGCGGTGCGATGGCAAGCTCAAGCACCAGTGCCGGTGCTAGTGGCGGCAGTGCTGCTGCTGCCGCGAGCAAGAAGCCTTGGCGCTACTACTATGTTCTGGTATTCCCATACAGCGGCAGTGCACTATCGCATGACAAAGTACGAGTGTGTCTACATGTGTTGCACCAGCGTAATGCTCATCAACTAACAGTTCGATGATGTCGGTCTGTATTTCCATGCGGTGTCGAACGCACTAACCTATCCTCCCAGCTCCAAGCAATGTGCGACGCCACGGACGCGATGGAGCAAAAGGAGGAAGACTATCTGTGCAAGATCGCTGAGCGCTACGCCGTGCCAGAGAAGCTCCCGCCACTGTCGCCGCTACCCGACGTCATCCGACGACTCCTGCAGCGGATCGCGTTATGCGTGCTCGTGCTCATGGCGCTTGCACCCATCATAGTCTGCTGCGTCTACAACTCGGACACGGGTAAACACATCGACAGCGACGTCGTATACGCTGCTGTCGCTTGCATCGCAGCCGTTGCTGTAGTGCACGCACTCGGCTATGCTGCACTCGCGTATCGCAACCGCTTAGCGATGCATATCACTGCCATACTACTCGTTCTACTCTGTATCGCATTGTGCTTTGCAATCGACCAGTTTGTAGCACTACAGCAGTCGCAAACTCAACTGCAGCAGCACTTGACGCATCGATTGAGCGCATTTGATGCCTCCAACGTTGCAACACTCGTCAATGGCGGCGCAATTCCGTCGCTCCTACATCGCTTCACGTTTGACGGATCGGTGCACTTTCTTCGCTGGTTGCAGCGTCACTGCGTTCGTACAGTGCGAGCTGCGCCGCCCGGCAATATGAGCAATGCAACGAATGCGACAGTCGACGTGCTCGCGTTCTACCAACCGTTCTGGCGCCCGCAGACGCACAAGTGCGTCGACGCAGTGCTCGCATCGCTCGTTCACATCGAAACAGCGACGTTGTGGATGCTTACGGCGCTTGTTGCTGCCATCGTCGTGCAGCTCATGCTGTATGCTGTGCTGTATGTTACTGAGCCAAGCGACGCAGACGTCGCTTTGCGCACGGACGACGCAGCGACGGCGCGTCGGAAGCAGCGCGCAAAGGCAGTCAATGCTGCCAAGACAGCAAAGCAGCAGCAGCAGCAGCGAAGGACTCGATCGAGACGCAAACACCACGCACTGCCACTTGCAGCTGCGCCACTACAAACGCTACTCGCGTCGCTGCTTGGAGCTGCTGGATTTGCGACCAGCGCACTCGCTGCAAACGTGCTGCTCGCGTGCGACGTTGCTGCTTCGGCCGACGTGTACGAAGCACTGGCATTTGTTGGTGCAATGGGCATCGTTGCTGTTGGCACAGGACTCGCCGTCACGTGCTGCCGCATCGAGCGCTCTGTGTTTATCGTGTCGACGATGCTCGTGCTGCTCGCAGCTGCAAACGTTGTCGCTGTCTCGCAGTGCGTCGCTATCAGTCAGCGACTGCAGGATGAGGCAGAGAGCAGCAGCAGTAGTGATGATGCTGGTGGTACTGACGCACAAGCGACGCTGTTGCGGGACGCGGTTGTACTTGTAGATCACCAGACGTGCGCTCTCGTGCGCGACTGGCGCGCACACACGTGTGAGCACGACACACGGAACAGCAGCCTCAGTAACGCAACAGCATCAGCGCTAACGCCACTGCCATTCGACGCCGTCTGTGCGAACGAATTTGCGGCGCTGCTGCGCGTGACGCTGCAGACTGCAGCATCGTGGCTCAGTACGATCGCTGCACTGAGCGCTCTGTTGCTGCTCGTTTTGCTGGCGCCATCAATCTACGAAGCAGCAACGACGCTCGGATATGGCGCGTGCATGCGGCTCTGGTGCGTATCAACTGCGCCGTCCGCAACAACAGCTACTGAAACGAATAAGCAGCGCGCGCCACTTTGTCAGCACGCAACGCTCACGCTCGAGGACGCACGCGCTCGCTACTTGTCGGGCCTCCGCATCAAAGACGTCGCAGCGCTTGCTGTCGAGGCGGCTGCGTTTGACGCCGAGTGGGCCAAACTGACAGGCCGCAGCAGCAACAACACGCTTGCTCTGCACAACGCAGTTGCGAACAACATGTTTACACACGAATTTGAGGCGCTCGTGCGCGTACTTGTGATCCAGCGCCTCGTCACGCGCTGCAAACTCGACGTGAGCCTCAGCATTTCGCGTGACGGCACGACGCTGTTTGCCAAAGTCGCTGCGTCCGACAATCTGCTGCTGGCGACGCTGTGTGACGCGGACGACTATACGCTCGAGCTCGCAGATTACGTCGATCCTGGACCCGCATTCTGGCAACGCGACAAGCGCGAAGTCAAGAACGACCTCGCAGTGATCGACGTTCACGCGATCAAACCTAAACTTCAGCGCTTCGCAGCGACCAACGTGCTGCCAAAGCGCGAAGCTGAGTGGGATCCAGCGACCGAGTCACTCGCACGCGTCTCAGCGCGCATCCACGTGCTCGAGCGTGCAGCGCGTGTGGCCGCAGGGACGCTTCGATGCACGAGCCGGCACCTGTCGTATGCGCCGTACGTACCGCAGCGTGAGGTCCAGTGCTTGTTCAAGAAGCACTCGCATCGACTCGAACTCCCTGGGGTCGTCCGCCGCGCGTCCGTGCTGCGCACCATCGACAGCATGCGACTCACGCGACGCCTGCTCGACGCAGAGCTCCACGTCGATGTGATGGTCCAGTGCGGCCTTTTGCAGTCGTACCAGTGCCTCCATAGCGCCAGTCGATTCGACATGACGACCCGCACGTCGCTTGCAGCGTCCTGGGTCTTCTTCTGGCGCCTGCGCGACCAGCTGCCAGGTGAGTGTGATCCAGTGACGCACTACGTCCGCCATCAGCTCACGCGGTGTTCGCCGTTCCGACAACCGCTACGCCGCGTGCGCGACTACTTTGGTGAAACTATCGCGTTCTACTTTGCGTGGCTCGCGTGCTACGCGCAGTGGCTTGCAGTCGTTGCTGTCGGCGTGCTTGCGATGCTTGCAATCGCCTTCGATATCGACGACCCCGTGCTCGCGGCGCCGCGTGCGTTCTACTTGTCGCCGTCGTCCTCGGACGCAACGCAGAGCGCATCCACGCGCTTTGTGCTGAGCACGCCAGCGATCGCGCTCGGTGTCAGTGTCGTTGCGTCGGCGCTGCTATTTACAAAGTACTGGGAGCGCCAGAGTGTCTGGTTTGCACTCGAGTGGGGCATGAGTAATACTATCGACACCGACATGGACCTGCGCGATCGAGCAGGTTTTTGGGGCGACCGCCGTCCGAACGCCGTCACAAACGAGCTGGAGACGCACTTTCCAAGCCACCGACGGCTGCTACGGCAACTTGCGTCAATTGTTGTGGTACTTGCGCTGAGCGCTGCACTCGCGATACGTTCTCTCACACTCACGCTCGTGCAGGGGCCACTCGTGTCGTATGGCGGACTCAACCGACGGGCCGCAGTACTCGTGAGTAACGCTGTGCACGCAGCTGCGATCCAATTTAGCAGCGCGCGGCTCACGCATGTTGCGCGCGCGTTGAGTGAGTTGGAGAACTACCAGCACGCCACAGCGTTCGAGCGCAGCGTCGTCGCGAAAGTCTTTGCGCTCGAGGTCGTCAACACGTACGCAGGGCTCTGGCTGCTCGCGTTCGTCGACGTCGCGGCCGTTTGTTCGTCTCTCCCAGGGCTACAGGTCGCTGCGTGCTTGTTTCACGACGACATTGCAATGCACGTGAGCTCGCTTGTGCAGCTCGAGACGCTGCTGCTGCTGATCTTCGTTGGTCGCATCGCAACACACGTTGTGAGTCTCGTGCGGCGCGTCGCACATAGACAGCTTGGCGCCGTGTCGAGTGGCGGTACCACCAGCGCTGCTGCTGTTCCTGTGGCAACGAGCGTCGAAGCTGAAGTCGCACTCGACGTCTACGGTGGCGCGTTCGTCGACTACACGCAAATCGTCGTACAATTCGGACTCGTGACGATGTTTGCGAGCGTGTGCCCACTTGTATCGGTGCTGGCGCTCGTCGAGTGCGTCCTCGAGCTCCGACTCGATGCGCTTGACCTGTGTCTGTTCTACCAACGTCCTGCGCCTGATGCAGCGACAGGCATCGGGTGCTGGACGACGTGTCTCCAGCTGCAGCTCAAACTTGCGCTTGCAACGCTGTGTGGATTCGCGTACTGCACAGCCGCGAACGACGACAACGAGTCGCGCGTGCAACGCCTAAGTGCGTGGGTCGTCGCGACGCTCACGAGCTGGCTGCTCGTCGAAGTTGTTTGGCTTGTTTTGCCAGCAACGAGCACAGCGGCACGTGACGCAAGCGCACGCAACGCATTCCTCGTCGAGCGGTACTTTGGCGCCGACGCGCCATCGATCGTGACAAGCGACGACAGTAGTAGTGGCGGTGGCGGCGGTGGTGTCGCTATTGAAGCGGGTGATGAGCTGCCACTGGACTCGTCGATCGAGCTCAATCGCGAGCGTGCTGAGCTGCTGCGACGACTGAACGTCGCAATGCGTCGACGTGACGACATCGTCGACGTGCCTGTTGGCATAACGGCAACGACGCCAGCATCCAGTAGCAGCGACGATGGCGAGAAGTTGGAGGTAGCGATCGATGTTGGCGGCCTAAAAGACCTCACACGAGATCCGATCGCTTGTGATGATGATGGACGACGCAACGAGAGTACGAATGAATGCGTGGATGAAGGACGTCACAAGCAGCTGAACGACTATAGAAGCAGCAGCAAAGACGATGAAGACGACAATGACGAAGCGATGGTCGTCGGGTACTTCAAGCCAGTGCGAAGTGGTGCAAGCAGCGCTGCGATCGCTCAACCTGCAAGTCCGATCGCTTCATCGTCGTTGTTACCATCGAGGTCTGGAATCGTAGCAGAAGAAACGTCGATGACAGCATCAGCAGCATTGAACAACATGGACGCGCTCACCGCAACAGCAGCGACGCCAACAGCAACAGCACCAAATGATTCGACTTCTGTAGTCGCGAGTGCAACGACCATCAGTCGATCGAGCGACGACGTTACAGTCGCCGTCGGGATCCCGATCGCAGAGAATGTACGCGAGCGCAGCGCGTCGCTGTCGTCGATTGACGCTAGCGTCGCTGCTGTTATCGATGCGGTCGGGAGCACTACGAGTGCGCAGCGTTCGCTGAGGCGCGTGAGCTTCTTTACCCGCCTCGCAAAGCGCGAGGTGTCACAAAGCAGCAGCAGCAGCACACGCAGCGGCAACGCCAACGCCAACGCCAACAGTCAGCGTCTCAGTCGCCGGCGCTCGAGTAGCTCATCGTCGTCGTCATCGACCGAAGGGCTGTTGCCGTTCTCACTTGCAGTGTTTCGACGTCCGGCGACGACGCTCTCACCAGCATTGCGCGCTGCAACTACAATGGAGCGCGGCGACGCAGCACCACAGTCGCAATCGAACGTCGTAGCTAATGCCACCGTAGAAAGTGCTGTCCGGCAGACCTCGAGTGCCAGTGACGGCATTGGTGTTGGCGTTGGCGCATCGGACGCGAGTGCAACAGTAGCATCGTCTGATCTGGTAGCAACAGCAGCACAGAGCGTCGTCGACATCCCACGACAATATACGACAAAGGACCTCGAAGGCACCGACGCGATCCACGAAGCGACGCAGCGCAGTCGCTTTGACTTTCACAACGACGACGATGGTGCGTGTGTGTGTGTGTGTGCACTGCAGTCGATGGCTTGTAGTGCTTACTGAATCTCTCTCTCACACACACACTGCGCATTGGTTGTTGCGTTGTCCATACCAATAGAGTCCCAGTTCAAGCCGAAAGCGACAGCAGCAGCGCCACCAAAGAAGAAGGCAAAGAAACCGAGCTTTTTCTCACGCATGCGTCGACCCGCGACGCCACAAGCTGCCGCGGCTTTACCGACAGTCGCCGCAACAACAACAGCAACAACAACAATACGACCGTCTGAGACGCATGCGCTGCTGCCAACGCGCCAGCGCCTCGAGCTCTCGGGCATCGAAGCGGTTCGAGCAGCGACGCAGCACCGTGAGTTTGACTTTTCCCGTGACGCAGACGACGACGACGACGACGACGACAACAACAGCAAGTATGGTGACGTTGCCTAGTGCATGGATCCTACGAGCAAATAAATAGTCGTAGCAAGTCAATGGATGTTTGTGTTGTTTATTGCTCAACTTGGTCGCGGACTTGGACGTGTCGACTGGCTCCGCGTGGCTGTTGCAGCAGTAGCAGTTGGCTTCTTGGCGCGCGATGGTGACGGTTGGCACCTTTGCTGCCTCTGCTGCTCATCATACGCCTGCTGGAAGCGAATTGAGACAGGCTGCATCGCTTCGCCTTTTGCAGCGCCATGGAAACCTTCCTGTTGCATTATGTAGAGTGGGTGAGTGACAACACGCTTTTGTCTATAGGCTTGCTTGCAAGAAAATGCATACGCACCTGGTCGCGCGCAGTGCGACGTCGCATGTCCTGGTTGTTTGGTAGTGCAAACTTGGCGACAAAGTCAGCGTCACTTGCGAGCCACGACGTTGACGGAGAGTCGACGCGGAAGCGATGGTCGCTCGGCGCGCGGTACGGTACGCACACCGCGTCGTTCGTACGCGCAGCATCGGCTTTGAGTGCAGCCGAGTCGATCGCGCGTGGCAGTGTGCGAAAGTCCGTTGCGGTCGCAGCGCGTGGTGACGGCGCATGGAAGGTTGTCGCCTTTCGCGCAATCAAGCGCGTCGTCGCGGAACGAGTTGCTGCTTCCACTTGCAGCTCGCGCTCGAACGATGTGAACGTCTCGTGTGCCTCGAACGACACGCGGGCTGTCGCACGCAGCTGTGCGTCGATTGCGTCGGGAGCGCTCGCTTGTGCTGCCGCCATGTGTGTCTCGAGCTCCAGTGCGTGCTTACAGTACTGTAGTAGCTTTTTTAGTGTAGCCATTTACTGTGGACGACCACGTGTCGCTACTAAAAGGTCACCTAAAGTAGAAATATCTTACTAATCCATTACTTATACTAATCCATTACTACTGGCGTTGCCTGTGTGTTGGATTCACAGATTGACTTCAACGTGTCGATTGAATGTGAGCCAAAAGGCACTGCAACAAAGACGCAATGCGCAGAATGAGCCGCACACAAGGCACGACGACGATGCTACCACACGACGAGTTGAATACAAACACTGCCGATGCCGCGCTATCCGTCAACAATGCGACTGGTGACTTTCGCGATGCAGTACCAGGCAAGCCGCTCCTTGCTGCGCTCGCTGCAATCTTCGACACACTCGAAACGTCGCAGGAGCCTGTGGTAGCATCTACAGAGTGCTCAAACACATCGTACGACGACAGTGGCCAAGCGTTTCAGTCTAGACGGCGCACGCGACGGCTGTCGTCGACACGCGCGACGCTAGGCATGAATGCGATTGACGCTGCTGCTGCCTTCGACACCTGCAACACACCGCCTCCACCGCGTATCTCGCGCGACGAGTTTGTGCTGCGCATCAATGGACCATGTATTTTCTACGTTCAGGAACTCTTGCGTGCAATGCTCACGCCCGTATGGAGTGACAGTGGCTTCGTCACGCAATGGCGCATCGACAGCAACGTCGTCCAGGAGCTCCAACTGCTGCACGACGATCCACACATCGCGTGCGACGCGATCGACCTCGGCGTCGCGCATCCTACAAACACGCTCACGCTTGGCGGCCACCTGCTCGAACTGACGGCGCTCGCCGTGACTGGGGGCAGCACAGCAGCGTCGGCCAACGCTTGGAGCCTCAGCGTCCCGCGCAGCGTTGACGTCGCGCTCTTCCCGCGGCTTCAGTACTTGCGGCTCGATCGCTGCGACCTGCGCGACGTTCAGCACTTGTTGCTGCTCCAGTCGCGTCTCAAAGTGTGTTGTGTATCTGTGTCTATCATTTGAAGTGACGATCCTGCTGCTGGCTTGTGGTCGAACGTGTGTGTTTGACGACTGACGGCTTGTGGCCGCAAATAGGAGCTGCGCTGTTACAATCACCCGATCGGTTCGTTAGCAGCGTTGCTTGGTGACGTCGCGCAACGCGACAACGACGACGGTCGTACTGCGTCGAGTGCATCACCACCTACGCAGTGGCCGCAGCTCGAGTCGCTTGTTGCTGTCGGGTGCTCGTTGACAGCACTCGATGCGTCGCTCCGACTGCTGCCGAGCGTCCGCACGCTCCGCTTAAGCCAGAATCGATTGACGAGTCTAGCGCCGCTTGCGTCGTGCCTGCAACCCGCAGCGTCGTTAAACGTCTGCAGTCGCGCGATCGCAGATGCACGTTGCGTCTTTGTGCAGCTCACGACGTTGGATCTGAGCTCGAATGCGCTCACGAGCACCGACGGCTTCGATGCGTTACGTGCGCTCGAGGTTCTCGATTTAAGCAGCAATGCGATCGCGCAGCTTGTAGATATTGCGCAGCTCGCAACATTACGCACTCTCCACTCCTTACGGATGCGTGGGAATCCTGTCGCGCAGTCGAGAACGTACCGCGTCGACGCCCAGGCGCTCCTGACTTCCGAAGTCCTGCTCGACGATGAGCCGTGGCCGTCGCAAGGCGTCGACGACTTTGCGACGCAGCCGATCGACAAATGTCCGAGCAAGAGTGAAAGCACGAGCGTCGGCAGTGTCGTGTATCGGCAAGTGTCTGCTGCCAAGAGCCAGCGCATCGACACTGTCGACAGCAGCACACACGAGCGCATGGCTCGGTTGTCGTCGCCAACGCACAGTCGCGTTGTCGCAGCACTAGCGCGCTCCGTGCTGCTCGCTGTCGGGGCGATCGCACTCGTTTTGAGCGTCGTGCGACTCGAGGAGGACGTCGAGCGTGCGCAGCAGCTGCAGCGCTGGCTCGCTCGTCTTGCAGCAACAGCTGCTGGCCTGCTCGCAGCGCAAGAAGCATGTACACGCCCTTCTTGGAATCGCTGGTTGTGGAAACGCAGCAGTGCAGTGATGCCACGAGCGTTCGCTGAGCTTCTTAACAACAGCAAAGTCAACGACAGCGACAACAACGATGCGCCAACAAGCCACGGCTCGCAGCTGCGTCGACTCTCACGCCGCCTCTCAACGAGTATTGCAGACGACAAGTACGTTCGTCAGGCGTTATCGCCAGAAGCAGTAAGCAGATGCGACTCACAGCATCGCGACGTGCGTGTGTCGATCGACGTGCTCCACGCGAGTCTCGAGCGATTGCTCGCGTCGCACGAGGTGCGTGCATAATGAGGGCATAGAGCAGGCAGAGTAACTGTCTTCCTTGCTGACGCGGCGCTGTCGTGTGCTTGTGTGTGTGCAACTAGGAGCTGTCGCTACTCGTGTTTCTCAACGTGTGTGCCGAGCTGCAGCACGTGCTTGCGCTCCTGAGCCCAGCGAGCGGCGACGGCGGCGTCGTCTTTGCATGGAACGCCCTCGCACGCGCGATCGCAGTGCTCGAAGCGAGTGCACAGGATCTGCGGACTGCAACGGTGCACGATGTGCTGGCCGACACATTACTGCTGTCAACATCATCACCAACAGCCAGCAGCGGTAGTACTAGTAGTAGCAATAGCGAGTCGGTCGCGTCTGCGCTGCGCGACGCGCTCCAAGTGCTGGCGTTCGTCGCACGATTGCTGCTTGCGCTCACAGACAGTGCAGCACGAAGCAACGAACAGGTAGCGTCGCTCGAGGACGCAAGTACGCTCCAGACGCACGTGCTTGCAGCCTACAGCGACGTGTTTGCGCCGTTGCATTCGTGGATTGTCCAGCGCGCGATTCGTGACAGTGTAGCTGCAATGGCGCTCACGCCACGAGGGTTCTTCGCAGCATTGCGACGCGGGAACGAGCGTCGCATCAGCACGGAGCAGGCGCTTGTCGACTGGTTGCGCACGTGTGGCCAGCAGCTCCAGGTGCGCCACTTACTGGTGCTATTGATAAGTGCAATGAGAACGTGTATGTGGGAGCTCATGTGCTTTGTCTGTTGATTGGAATGTGCATGAGCGTGGCGATAGACACTACACGACCAGCTGGAAAGCGATCTGCTCGACACTGGCCACGCACTGTGAAAGGCGAGAGAAAGAGAAAGAGAAAGAGAATCAGGCAATCACGTGTTTTTCATTCTCTCGTCCGTCTATGGTGACAAGGTTGGTTATACGAGCTGGGTGTCTACGTAATGAATGGAGCGACTACTACATAAGTAGACGTAAGGACTGCATCTCTTTCACAACGGCTGGTGCTTGTGAATTGGGAGACTTGTGAGTGCACATCGCTCTATTCAGAGCTCTTCGAGCCGGTACGCGTCTCTGCGCAGCGAAGCGCATCGACATCGATATCGTCCGCACAGCATACAGCGCTGCTGCAGGTCGTACACGAGGCGTTGCGTGTGCGTCCGTAAGACTGCAAGATGTTGTTGCACAACGCCAAGCTCGAGGTCGAGTGCTGCTGCGGCACTCGCTTGATAAAAATGGCTCTGCAGTCGAGCGTAGCTTTGGATGGTCGCTGCGAGGTCGCTTGTGAACTGCGGAGGCGTGAGCAACTGCATCGTCGCTGTCATCGCGCGCTGCACTGGTACAAAATTATATGGAGTTGGCGGTGTGTAAGTAACGCCTTCAGCAAGTAGTGTACTCACCGACAGAGAATGAGGTGTATGCTGCGATAATACTGTAGTCTCGAGCGTTGGAAGTGCTGGTGACAGCGGTAGCACTGGTGTCGGTAGCGGCGATTGCGGTGGTGTCGACAGCGTCGATAGTGGAGTTGACGGTGGAAATGTGGCAAGTGGTGGTGATGACAGCGATGGTGATGGCGGCGTCGATGGCAACGGTGTCGACAGTGTTGATGACAACGGGATTGGAGGCGGCGTTGACTGATGTTGGGTCGGCGGTTGCAATGGCGTTGGATGTTGCGGCGATCGTGGCGGTGTCGGTACGCTCGACGTATGCGCGAACAGCTTCCTAAACGCTCGGAGCGAGCCGACAAACTTGGTATACGTCGAGTCAACGAGTCCCGTGAGCGTGCTCCAGAGCAGTTCGATTAGACAAAGTACCATCGAGGACAGTGAGAGCGGGCGTGCCCAGGCACGGTCGGAAGCAATTCGATGCGATGATGTAGCGCTGCTAGTGGATATTGCTGTCAGCTTTGTAGTAGTGTTGCTGCGAGCGAGTGTGCGTGCGATCAAGTGCACGAAAGTTGCGAACCAGCCAGCGCGCGCGACAGTCAGCGGCATCTTATTCGCAGCAAGCACCAATTGACCGAGTGTGCGTGCCTACACACTCTCACTCTGTCAGCCCGTCTTGCACACGGCGGATATTGAGCATGCTCAGCACGACACTAATGAACATGATGCAGCGCAAGATGCAAGACGTGTTTGCATGCATGTCAAAATGTGGTGTCGCTTCGCTAAGATATATCAGATATATCAAATCAAGAACAGTACAACGCTGGAACTCATTAATGTATATACCGGTATTTACACTCACTCACTCAAGCACATTGTTGCAGTCTTCTTGCTCACTCGCACACTTTGCCGACACACTTTTGCGCGATGCCGCTGCCTCGTCGCACGCCACCGCCACCGCAACGGACGCCGAATCACAGCGCGCATGATGCAGCAGCAACCGCAGGTGTCATTGCAGTTGCAAGCTGCGTGTGGAGCCAGTACTTTCCACAGGACCATCACATCGGCATCGCTCGACCAGGCGACACGCGCGACACGAGCTACTACTCGCTCGTGAACGACAGCGAAGGTCGCTTCAAAGCTGCTGTCGCGTTTCGCGACTGCTTCCGGGACCTCGAGCAGTGGGCACCACTGCTCATGAATGTACGTTGCTGCATCGCTGCTTGTATTTTTTTATATGCCCGACCAACTGATCGATCGAATCGACGTTTGCGCATATCCACCACGTGTCAGTACGATTTGACCGACCCGGAGGTCACGACCGTGTGGCTTAACTACACGGAGCTCGTGCGCAGCGCCGTCGGTTTCCCAGACTTTGCAACCGTCGTGCAGGAGAACATCGACGACGTCCTCCCGTGTCTCGGCATTGCGCTCTGCTTGCTCCGACACGAGCTGCGCCAGGCGCAAGAGGAGACGCCGGCGCGGCAGCGCGACGTCCCACTCGACCGCGCCAAGCTCGTCGTGCGGCTCCATAGCGTCACGCCGGTTCTACCGATCGCAGCGCTGAAAGCCGACGTCGTCGACCAGTTTGTGAGCGTCACCGGCACGTGCGTCCGCGTGAGTGCGATCAAGCCGCTCGTGACGCGCTGCGACTTTGTGTGCGTCAAGTGCAACGACGTCACGTCGCGTGCATTCCCGGACGGCAAATTCAACCCACCGAGTGCGTGTGAGAGCACGGGGAGTTGTCGGAGCCGGACGCTCGTACCGAATCGCTCGACTGTCGAGACCGTCGATTTCCAAAAGATCAAGATCCAAGAGATGGAAAGCAGCGACGCAGGGCCTGGTCGTATCCCTCGCATGGTGCGTTTGTGTCTGGGTGTATGCATATAGACAGGGCGTGCCAATTTGCATATATGGATCTACAATTATATATATACTATTAGTAACATGTATCTACAAAACAGATTGAAGTCGAGTTGACAGAGGACCTCGTGGACTCGTGCATCCCTGGGAACGTCGTGACGGTGTCTGGTGTCGTCAAGAGCATCAACGCTGAGATCCACAGTGGCCGCTACGGCAAACGCGCGCAGACGAATAGCCTCTCGATCCTCTACATTGCAGCCAACGCAGTCCAGAACTCGGCCAAAGTTCGTTTTGCTGCCTTTTGTATCTTTCAAATGCTATTAGTCTATGACTGATCGACTCACAGTTTTCTCTCTCTCTCAATCTCTATTTTATGCATATTCCTAGTCCGACGACTCGGACAAGGACAAGGACAAGACGTCGGACATGGACTTTACGCGCGAAGATTTAGAGCAAATCAGCAACATCATCAGTCAGGGCGACGTGTTCGATCGACTCGTGCACTCGTTGTGTCCAGGGATCTTCCGGAACGAGGTCGTGAAAGCCGGTTTGGTGCTCGCATTGCTCGGTGGAACACGGAATCCAGACGAGAAAGACGCGCCGTGTTTCTCCCGCGCCGATTCGCACGTGTTGGTCGTTGGCGATCCAGGGCTTGGGAAGAGCCAGATGCTCCGTGCCGTTGCAATGGTCGCACCACGTGCAGTCTACGTCGGTGGTAATACGACAACAACGACGGGCTTGACCGTCACGATGGTCAAAGACGCCAGCGGCGACTATGCGCTCGAAGCTGGCGCGTTGGTGCTTGCCGACCAAGGCGTGTGCTGCATTGACGAGTTTGACAAGATGGGGATCGACTACCAAGCGCTGCTCGAAGCAATGGAGCAGCAGAGTATTAGTATCGCGAAAGCCGGGATCGTTGCGACGCTGAATGCACGGACATCCGTAATTGCAGCCGCAAATCCGAGTGGCGGGCACTACAACCGCGCGCGAACGGTGAGTGAGAACCTCAAGATGAAAGCCGCGCTACTGTCGCGCTTCGATCTCGTGTTTATTTTATTGGACCAGCCGGACGAAGAGCGCGATCGACTGCTGAGTGAACACGTCATGAACGTCCACGCAGCGCAGTCGACAACGTCGCATCGCACTGCGCGGAAGCGCGCGCGCGAAGACGCAACGACGTCATGGCGGCCGACGCACAACAACAATCGACAGCAACCGCTATTCAATGACCCGCAGCCGCCGCCAGCAGCAGCTGAGCGGTTGCTGTCGCGTCGGTTGGTCGCAAACGCGTACGCGTACACGCAGCAGCCGATTCCGATCTACTTCCTCAAAAAGTTTATCGCTTATGCGCGACGATACGTCCATCCGCGCTTGTCGCCCGCAGCAGCAGCAGTGCTCCAGCGCAAATACTTGGCGCTCCGGAGCACGGGCGACGCTCTTAGCAGCAGCAACAACAACGACAGCATCCCGATCACGACGCGGCAGCTCGAATCGTTGATCCGTTTGTCACAAGCGCGCGCGAAAGCCGACTTTTCGGAGGTCGTGACGGAACAACATGCACTGGACGTTGTTGAGATCATGCAGGAGTGTCTGTTGGATACGCTCACGACCGAGACGGGCAACTTGGACTTTGGACGAAGTGGTGGCATGAGCCTCGCAAAGAAAGTCAAAGCGTACGTTGCACGGTTGATGACTACTGCGCAGCGCAAGAACACGACGATGTTTTCGTTCGAGGACTTGTTGGAAGTTGCCGATAGCATGGCGCTCCAGGTCGATGACTTTCGCGACTTTGTCGACATTTTACGGAACGAGTGCTACATTCTGAAGAAAGGACCTGGGCAATTCAAAGTCCAAGTGTCGTCGTACGCCACGGGGTAGGTAGGAGATAGGAGATACAAAGAGCAAGTATAAAATGGGTCATGATTTCGTATATCGATGGTTGGGAGGATGACGATGCTGTTGTTTGGCTCTACTTTGTGGTCTCGAGGTCGGCGCTGTCGAGCTTCTCGCGGCGGCGCTTGAGCTCCGAGTCGTACACGTCCTGCGGTTTCTCGGACGAAAAGAGGTCGTGGCCAGCCTTGGTCTCTAAATTTGGTCGACGTCAACGCCAGACATGAGCAAGGGTGAGTGTGAGTGTCATGTGCATGTGCATGTGTGTGTGATGATACACGCAACGCGAATGGCGTTTGTCCAGCGAGCAAAACAAACACAACTAGCACGCACTCTTCATGAGCGGGAGTGAGCAGATGCCAAGACACAGCGCGGTACCGAAGAACACCTTGCCACCCTGGCTGAGCGGCAGCTTCTCGAGCAGCGTGTGGAGCATATTGACTTGTCGTTGATGTGAGCGGCGTGACAGTGCGATTGACGTGCGTGTTGCTGTTGTGACCGAAATTGCTGGTCATTTCAGTTGTTTGTAGGAAAAATAAATTCAAAAGAAAATATATATTCAATACGTTTGCTTTGCACACTTCACTTTCAACTCAGCTCTCTGCGCTTCGTATCTATCCGCACATTCTCGCACTCGCATCGACACAAGCACACACACCCAGATCCCCATCTCTTCCACCACTACCCAAACTATGGCCGACGCAGTCAAACCCCTCCAGGCGCTACTTGACAAGCTCACGGCGCGTCTTGCACGCGTTGAAGCGACGGTCGGCATCTCCGGCTCGCCACTCTCGTCCCCTCGCGCGTCATCCGCATCCTCATCTGCGGCACCTGCGGCGCCAGTCGTCGAGCTCGCGCCGCAGATCGTCGCGTACGACGCGTACGCATCGCAGTACCTCCCTGCGTTCGTTGACGCCGCTACGACGCTCGGCAGCGACGCTGCGGTGCTCGCGACGATCACGGAGAAAGCGTTTGCCGCCCAGCGCGCGTACCTCGTGATGGCGAGCCAGTGCAAGAAGCCAGCGCAACCGAACCCAGAGCACCTCAAGGACCTCCAAGCGTGCTTGAAAGAGGTGAACAGCCTCCGGGACAACCGCAGTGCGTTTGCACACCACCAAAACATGGTGAACGAAGGCATCCAAGCGCTTGGGTGGTTGTGTGTCGAGCCCGCGCCGAAGCCGTTCATCGAGTCGTACATTGGCGGGTCGGACTTTTGGGGCAACAAGATCCGCGTTGCGTTCAAGACGACGAGTCCCGAACAAGTTGCGTTCGTCACGACGTTCAAAACGCTGCTGGTCGAACTGATGGCGTACGTGAAAGCCGAACACACGACTGGCGTCCAGTGGAACCCACGCGGCGGCGACGCAGCGTCGTACGTTGCGTCTGCTGCGCCTGCGTCGGCGTCGTCGGCGTCGTCGGCGTCGTCGGCGTCCGCATCCAAACCAGCAAGCGGCGGTGGGATGACGAGCCTGTTTGACGGCATCAAAGCGATCGACCAGAGCAGTGGGAAGACTGCAGGTTTGCGCCAAGTCACGAAAGAGCAGCAGACGTGGCGCAAAGAGTTTCAAGGAGGCGATGCGAACGCAGCTGCAACGTCTGCGCCGGTTGCAAAGCCTGTGGCAGCTGCGAAACCAGCTGCTGCTGCGAAGACAACGAAGCCACCGCTATGCGAACAGCGCAATGGCAACTGGCAGATCGAGCACCAGACAGCAGAGTCTGCCGCGCCATTGACGGTTGGCGACCTCACGATGAAGCAGCAAGTGTACATTTTCAACTGTCACAACGCAACGATCGTGCTCCAGGGCAAAGCGAAGAACATTGTGTTGGACGCATGCAGCAAGACGAAGCTCGTGTTTGACGACGCAGTCTCGAGTTTGGAAGTTGTGAACTGCAAGAACGTCCAAGTCCAGAGCAATGGCCGCGTGCCGTCGGTTGCGATCGACAAGACCGACGGCTGCCTCGTGTACGTGTCGTTTGCCGGTCGTGACGTCCAGTTTGTCACGTCGAAGAGCTCGGAGATGAACGTTGCGTTCCCAACGTCGGAAGCCGGCGATGAGCTGATCGAGAAGCCGATTCCGGAGCAATTTGTGCACCGCTTGACGCTCGACAATACGGTCACGAGCGACGTGTCGGACCTCTACACGCACTAACAAGTGGAAAGGAAGAAGGAGGTTGTAGGATGCGATTGTCGATGGACGAAAAGTTGCCTTGCATACAAATGGAATCAGAAGTTCTGATAAACTGTGATTTTGGATGGCTACGTTTCTGCTTCTAATCTTGAAATTGTGACTTTTCGTCATGCGAGAAATAAAATCACACCAAACTGCAATGGCGAAGACAAGCGCAAAGACGTCTGCGAGTGCTGCTGCTGCAGGCAAGAACGCTGAAGCTGCTGCTGCTGCTGCTGCTGCACTGGCAGAGGCGGCAGCTGCCGCAGCAGCAGCATTAGAGCCTGTGCCTGCACCAACGTATCCGTATCTGCTCTCGCTCGAGACGCTGCGCGAGATCTTTGGCAACGACGCTACAATCGCAACAACAACAACAACAACAACAACAGCGCACAAGCTGCGCTTGCTGCAGCAGGCGCTTGGTGTTGTACATTGTGACGCAAACCCGCGGTCTGCTACGTGGGTCGAGTGGTGCTTCGATGTGCTCTGCTTTGCACGCAGTCGCGACGAACGCGACAGTGCAGCTGGCGCTGGTGGCTTTGCACTCGCCCCGAAAGACCCGGGCGACGACTGTAGCGACAAGGATGACGCAACGATCGCAGATGAGAAGACGCTGTTATTGCTGACGATCGCAGACGACATCTTCCAATTCGCTGTGTCGCCACTACCGCAAACAAGTAGCGACGACACCAGCGAGATGGGCAACAGCCACAGCGCAAGCTGCCAGCCGTCGCTCACACAGTGCTACGACCGATTCCGCGCACGCATCCTCGGCGTTAGCTGCGTGCTGCCACCTCCACCTATCACAGCGCCAACTAACACGGACACAGCCACAACAGACGACAGCAGCACTGCACTAGACGAGTGCACAAACCCACCACTGGCGCCGGTCCCACGACCACCGACGCTATCGCCAGGCGAGGTTGCGAGCTTCGTTGCGTTCATGTCCGCGACGCTCTTTCGTCACCTTGCAGCGTACCAGTACGTCCATCGCCACACACGTGCGAGTGTCACGCGCGTAATCCATGTGTGCGTCGAAGCGCCGTTCCCACCACTGCCACTTGCTGCAGCAACGAAGCATGATGAGCAGCTCGTGCAAAGCAGCAGCAATGACACTCTCCATCTCAGTAATAGCACGAACAATGTCAACAACAGTAGCAGTGGCGGGCCCATTGACAGTGCGTAACGCAATCGCAAATCACAGTCGAACGTTGTCGTTCATTGCTCTTTTCGTGCATGGAAGAGCTCTTATGTTGTTGCTGCTGTTGTCGTCGAGCATGACAGACTGTGACAAAATCACCACAACGTTTGCCACGAGCGAGTGAGTGCAATTGCGGCCGAGTTGTCACGCGGACAAAATTGGTGAGCTGTATATGATGGCAAAGGCTTGCCGAGCGGAGAGAGAGGGAGATAGATAGAAAAAGAGAAAGAGAGAGAGAGAGAGAGAGACGGGAATAAAGACACAAATTAGCGATATAATAGTAAAGTCGCCTTGTAAACTAAAATCATATTTATAATAGTGAAAATAAACAAGGGTTACTATTCGAATTACCCTAGTGATATAATGGGGAACGATTGAGGTCCACACTCCAATCGTTTCCAAGTCGAGCTCAAACCAAACAAGCCACGTTTCGATCTCGATTGCCATTCACGCTTCGTCGTTCCAGCTAACATCAAGATCATCGACGCATCGTCATTCGCACGCATCGCTTCGTATATCTACATCGACGTGTGTATGTGCATGTGTGTGCCCTATGTGCATGCGTTTTTCTCGTGGCCGCCTATGATGATCAAACAATCCAATGTCCAATTACTGCAAGAGCGGCGCTCGATACGTCGGTGCCGCAATGCTTAGTCAGAACCTTCTGAGGCCCACCACCACCACTACTGTACTTTGCGTATGTGCTGTATGCCTTGCGTATGTGTTTGCTGCGTACATATCCATGTGTGCGATCGTACGGCTGTGCGACTGCATATGCTTGTGCGTCTACACAAATGTAGACATGAGCTGTCTCCATACTAGCGAGCTGTGAGCGCTCAGTAAACGCTGGTGTAGCGTCAGCACACAGCTGTGATCAATATATATTGTTAAACGATCTTCTCGTGCCTGTTTGTTGTCGCGTTTGTTTGTTGCAGTAGCAAGTTTGATGCAAAGGGGGTTGATCGTCTCGTATTGCGTGTGCGTCTGACAAGAAGGTCGTCGTTGCGTGCAACCGTCAGACAGAGCGCGTTGCGCATATATAACCCTATGAGGATTAAATGCAATACTAAGGTTAAAAAAACATAACGGCTCTTGACATGGCTACATGTACAGCGACTGTTCCGCAACATCAAACGATTTTGCTGACGCCGACTACTGCTGTTCCAAGTGCTTTGTCAACGACCTCAATCGATCCCATCGAACGCACCCGCACTCACGATGGCGGTCGACTGGTTCCTCCTCGGGATCATCATCGTCATGACGTTCGCGCTCCTGTTCATGAACGTCTACGTGCTCGTCTACTTTCAGCACGACGACGACAAGAACACGGCGTACTTTCCAAAAGCGCTCGTCGTGCGTCGCCATGCGTTTGCATCTCTTCATCTCTCTCTCTCTCTCTCTCTCTCTTATGCGCAATGCCTGACAGCCACTGCCGCTCTCCCTCCCTGTCTTCTCTCTCGCGTGCATGCGATGCAGGTCTTTGGGCTCCTCTTTGCCGAGTGCTGCGTCCTCCTGTTGCCACTCGATGTCGCAAACAACTCGTCCGCTATTGGCTGTTCCGAAGGCTGGAACACCGCGTGTGGGAACATCAACATGGACTTGCTCTGGCTCATTGTGTTCATGTCGATCATCGTCATCATCGTCGTCTTGCTGCCGTACTCGATCTACTATTACGAAGCCGATGACGGCGAGGACAACGCAGGCAACCAGCAGTGGCTCGAAGCACTCAAGATGGAGACCGCGACGCTCGCGTTGGCGATCGCACTGTTCGTCGTGCTCTACGTCACGGTCTCGAAGACGCACATCCCCATGCGCGCGCTCGAGATCAACGCAGCGTCAGCGTCCAAAGGCTTCCACGCGTACGTCGATGGCTCGACGCTCGCAACATCGGAGCTCGAGAATGCCGCCAAGATCCCCGTCCAGTCGATCACCGTGACGCTCGACGTGTCGTTCCCGGTCTACATCACTGGCCTCGTGAGCTTCATCGGCTGGTTTGGCTTCTGCATCTTCTGCGGCATCGGTCTCATCGCGCTCCCGCTCGACCTCATTCTGTACGTCTGTCGTACTCCTCGTCTTGTGTACTTTGCGGCCTGCTGTATAGCGCAAATGCAACGCCTTATCATGTACTCGTACTTGTGCTGCTTGCAATGACTGGCTCTCTCACTATTACACAGCTCCTACGCACATCGCCCCAAGTTTATCTCTGCAGACGTCTACGCCCACCAAAAGGTATGTCCGCGTCTCTATAGGCTCCTCACGCCAGTGTCCATACGGACGCACACTCCTGTTGACATGAGAATCCAATCGCTTCACAAACCCATTAGCTGTGCATCCAAAGACGTTCGGTCGAGCTCATGGAGCTCGGCAAGTCGATTCGCGCAACGATGGAGCTACCCGGTGGCGGCAACAAATCGTCGTGGGAGCGCAAGAAACAAAAACGTTTGGATTTCGTCACGCTCAATAAATTCAAGCAGTCGGTCTATTTGCTCGAAGGCGACATGGACGAACTCAAGTTGTGCCACGAGGACTACAAGAACTACAACCCGCTCGTTGCACTCTTCAAGCTCGTGCTCGGTTGCGTCGCTGCGTTCGTGAGCTGCATCTGGGTCTTCCACATCGCGCTGTACATGTTGCCGCCACTGCCGCTCGTGCCATTTTTGAATACGTACTTTATCTGGTTTGACCAGTGGTTCCCACTGTTTGGGACGATCTCGGTCGGTATCTTTAGCGCGTATTTGTTGGCCTGTGCCGTGAAAGGCTGTTTCAAGTTCGGCATGCGCTGCTTCTGCTTTGCGCTCCACCCGATGAAGCTCCACGCAACGTACATGAACTCGATGCTGTTCAACCTCGGCCTCGTGCTGTCGTCGTCCATTCCGGTCGTGCAGTTCTGTGACCAGGCGTTCAAAGACTACGGCCGGTTGACATCGATCCGAACGATGATGGGGACGCAGATTTACCACCTCCAAGGCATGAGCTTCTTTTGGGAGTACAATCTGTTTATCTACGCGATCTTGGTGTTTGCGCTGCTCACTGCGATCTTCCTTGTACGTTGGCATTGCTGCTGCTTCTGCTGTCGTCGATGAGCCTGTCGAAGTAGTGGATGGATTGAGTGTAGTATGAACAATGCTCATGGAGATATGTGTGTCTATGTGTGTTTGGACTCGGTAGATCGCCAAGCCAAAGGACAACGCATCGCCAGTCGACGACATTCGCAAGAAGATCGAGCGCCAAGTGCGCGAAGGGCGTCACGTGTGACGGAGTAATGCTGCCGTGCTTTAGATATCCACTATGTGTCGCACGCATCAGCAGCGATGCCTAGTGAATGCGCCGCCAAGCACCATCGAGCATGGGGCTGTCTACATATATATTTCTCCTTCTTAGCACATCCTCCATCCTGCTTTGCTCGCTGCCGTCGCTAGGAGAGACGGAAATGCCATATGCACGTCTCTTACTAATCGTCATCATCTCGAATGCGACGCGTGGTTGAACAGCCGACCGCGGTCGACGATCTTCACACTGTGTGGATTCGTCGCAGTTGTTGTGTGCTCGAATTCGTGCATTAACTGCTGCTCGTCTGACGACGCTGCTATTGTCGTCGACGATGGTGGTGGACGCGGCTGCCGTGGCGGCGGCGACGCTGGCTTTGCTGGTGGCGTTGGTAGTCCGACCGTATCATGCGCGAGTGGCACTGTGGGTCCTGCGTCGTCTGCCAGACCGAGCTGGAGGTCGTCGTACGCGTCGAGCAAGCGCTGGAGCCACGCAAAGATCTTGACGCTCGCGACCGAGACGCGCAGCAGCGCTGGTTCGTTCAGCGCTGGCTCTTGGAACAGTGCGCGCAACGCAGCAACGTGCGTCGGCGTCAAGTCGGCACCGCGCAATTTCTGCAGCCGTGCGTTCCAGTAGTGTGACTGATGGAGCACTTCGCGGCACTTGCTCCACGAGCAGCTCGCAGGCGTGAACGCTTCGTCTGCTTTCGGCGTCGGCTTGCTCCGTAGCGATTGTTTCGGTGGCTTGTCGAGCAACACAACGAGACACATGAACAGCGCATGGAGCGCTGGCACAGGGACGCGGATGCTCTTGAGCTGAAGAAGCTCGCCGCGCGTGATCCCGAGCCAGTCGATCCCACCGGATGCGTGCGTCACGTCTGCGTCACTCGCGTCCGGTTGCGACGTAGGACGACGACTCGTTGTACTAGACGCAGCGTGTGGCTTGCTGCGCGCTGCTGATGTGCGGTCATGTAGAAAGTGGTTGATGCGACCTTGTCGCGTGCCTTTGCGGCCGCTGCCGTCTGGCGTTGGCTTATGCCGCGTCGGCCACGACGGGATTGTTGCGCTCGTCATGAGACAGACCGCTGCGTGGACTGGTTGCTGGTGCTGTGTCTGGTTCATACTCGGTTGTGAGTGGTTGTCAGCGTTTCGAGGCGAACGAGCAGAGAGCGGTTGGTACGGCCCTCCTGGCGTATCGGTTGGCGCTGCTTCCATCAGCTCGATCTTCGCGACGTCCGACGGTTTAATGCTCTCGACGTAATACGTCTCGAGCGCGAGCTTTGCGGCTTCGACCATGAGCTTGAAGATCTCTGGACCGATGAGTCGACCTGACAAACTGTCGTCTTGTCGTGCAACGAGCACTACAACGTTCTCAACCTGCCAGCGCTGCAGCAAATGCAGCAGCCGATCACCGACACCACGCTCGCTGTCGTCGTCCCAATGGTCGAGCACATCGGCGTCGAGCGACACACGATAGCATGTGCTGCTGCTTTGCGGTCGATCTTCGCGCGTCTCAGACTCTGGAACAGTCGATGCGCCATCTTTTGCAGTGCCATGTAAGCACCGCACGCGCCATGCGTGTGGAAAGTGCTGGAACGTGCGCAACCGTGGTACGCGCTTGACGCGCTCGAGCAGCGACGCGGCGTCACTTGTGGTACTGACCGGCAAGACGATTCCCTGGAACGTGTTTTTCTTGAGTCGCAGCTGCGGTCCGAGCGTCACAACGTCGTCACCACAGCGCAGCCGCATCGTGAGTGAGTTGCAACGTGTAAACGTGTTTATTGACGTCTTTTCGTTATGTAGTGTAGCCATTAAAAGGTGAAGTTATTAACAAACTCTTGCAAATATATTCGGCAACAATTTCTATAATTTGCAGCTTTTTTAGCGGCACAATCGAAATCGAAATCTGTCGGACCACAAACTGAACGATGGCGTTCTCGATGACGTTTGCACGCCAGGCGCTGCGCCACAATGTGACTGCTGCTGCTGCCGCGCGTCGCTGCAGTCTGTTCTCGACCGAGAGCGGCAAGGTCACGTCGGGTGGCTTCTCGTATCCAGCACCGCGCTCGCTGGAGCAGATCGTGAAGCTCGAGCTGCTCGAAAACGAGTCGACTGAGCGCATCGCAGCGATCTGGGACGAGTTCCACAGCGCAAAGAGCGACTCGCTCGTGACGACGCTGTCGTCCGCAGCGTTCAAGACGCTGGCACAGCGCGCGAGTGCGTCGCCGTTCTTCATCTTCCCAGTCTACCGCCAGGGCGGGTTCTTTAACATGATCTGCCAGTTCCAGGAGACGTGTTTTCTGCTCACGTACCTCGAAGCGTTCAAAGAGAACCCGGGGCTGGCGCCGCCGTGCCTCACCATCTCACTGTACGACGACCTCGTCGATACGAAAGACATTGGGCTCTTGCGCGCCGACATT
Source organism: Globisporangium camurandrum (assembly GCA_023337595.1). NCBI lineage: Eukaryota > Oomycota > Peronosporomycetes > Pythiales > Pythiaceae > Globisporangium > Globisporangium camurandrum. Next base: position 24,794 of record JAADXH010000331.1, read on the forward strand.
GTCAACATGCTTGACAAACAGGAGTCACAAGTGCTCGTGACGCAATTGCTTGCGAGCTACGCCGACGCGCAGCTGTTTGCGTACGTCGACAAGTTCAATCACGCTCCAGAGCAGTTTGACTTTGAAGCGTATCGGCTCGAGATGCAACAGTTTGTGGCACAGCAGCAGCAATTGCCAGCAGCAGAGGCGCCAAGTAACAGCACGACCGAGTAGACGTAGGCACAAAACGATTGGCAAAGGCTTCAGTTTTCACCTCTTGTGCTAGACGCTTGAGACACGGAACGAACATATTTGCGCCTTGTTTTGTTTCCATTAAATACGCGCACTTGCTCACTTTGCTCTTCTCATTCCTCTATTGTTGTCGTCATCGATGTCGACTGGAGCTCAGCAAGCAGCTTGCGAGGCTGTGGATCGTGCTTGCTGGTTGTCGCAGTTGTTCGTTCTTGCGGTGGATTTCGTGGCGGTGATGGCGATTTGGAGACAGTCGTGACACTTATGACAGTGCTCACAGCTGCGCGATTCTCAAGCGCTGCGAGATCGGCGACCGACTGAGGGCTCGTCGCTGCTGTTGCTGTTGTCGTCGTCGCGTCGATAGCAGCAGCGCTTGCTTGTGCGACGTGAGCAGCGTACTCGCGCGTGTATTGCTGCATGAACGCACGCACAGCGGCGTGTTGGAATTCGAGCATGCGCGCAGGCGGCACTGGGTGGGCGTGCGCGTCAAACTGCAGCAGTGGATGCGTCGTTAGTGGCAATCGACTGTCGGTTTTGCTGCGCTTCGTTGCTGCTGTTGTGGTACTTGCCGTGCTACTGCTGCGATCCGCAGTGTCCGGGAGCTGGCGCTTTAACACTGCGTTGCTGTTGCGTGCGGTCGTCAAGTTGTCGTCCGACTGTGAGTCGCTGCTGCTGCTGTTGCTGCTGTTGCTTTCGTCAAACGAGTCGCTCTCGTTCGCTCTCGATGGTGTCGGAACACGTGCGGCTTCGTAACACTGGAGATCGATCGACGCAGTCGCTACTGTCACTTCTGCTTTGATGAATGCGTCGTCGTCTGTCGTAGCAGCAGTGTCGACTGGCGTCATCGTCGCATCAACTGCTGCTGCTGCTGCTGCTGTAGATGAGGAGCTAGTGGAAGCGGCTCCAGATGGACGAACGCGCCATCGAAACACGGGCTTTCGGACGTTCGAGAGCTGGAGCTTTTCGATCAGCCCGACGCTCACGAGGACGTTTGCAACGTCGTAGAGCCGTCGGATCTTGGCTATGCGGTGCGTCCAGGAGCAATTGACATTGCAGCAACCAAATAGTGTAAGACACAAGAGCGACAGGGTGAAGTTACAACAACAGGACGTACTCTTCAAGAGCCGATCGGCTTCGAGTTCGTTCGCTTCGAGCTGAATCAGCTGCTTCGCTGCTTGATCAAGTGGGATAATACAGTGCTCCTACATATACAAGAGAGAACGAGAGAGAGAGAGAGAGAGA